>JARQTJ010000468.1:150552-178573 GCA_030142635.1 Trachelus troglodyta
TCTCTCTCTCTCTCTCTCTCTCTCTCTCTCTCTCTCTCTCTCTCTCTCTCTCTCTCTCTCTCTCTCTCTCTCCTGCTCTCTATACGTCTCTGCGTGTCTGCTCCCACTCTCCCTCTCTCTCCAACTAATTCCTTCCCTAATCCCCAAGCCCATCGTGCACATCGATAAAGTCATTTTCGTCCTTTTCCTTTCCTTCGCTTTTATTTTCAATATCCCGCGAAGCGTCTCGACGTAAACGAAAAAGCAGACGGCAGCGCGTCCAGGATCGCATTCGGCATCGAGCAGCAAACCCGAAGTGGCCGACGCAGTCGCATCGCGACTTGGCACGTTCTGGTATAAATACATATGAGAACTGGGTCGCTGCCCTGCCGTCATACAAGAACCCGTAGACAGTCCGCGACTTCCCGTCGACGGAATAAATTTTATCGTTAAACGATTCGTGGGATTCCCTGGCGACGCGGAAGCGAACTAAAACGTCACACGGTAGAGAATCCGCCCAAGGAAGAAGACGCGTCCGACGAGTCGCCTTATAAAAAATAATATCATATAAATTTATCCAATTTTGCCATTCGTGCAAAAACTTATCTCGCCTTAGGGTACCGAGTAACACGTGTTAATTTTTTGCTTTAATTCGCAGCAGCAGCAGCAGCAGAACAAGGGAGAACGAGGCGCGAAGGGAGTCGGTGGTCGCACGAGGGACAATAAGAGTCTCTTCTGCAAAGAGACGAATATAAAATTCGAAAACGACGAGGAGAGTAACGAATATACGTGCAAGACATGAGAACGGATAATAAAAAAAGGGATAAGAGAATCGGTGAGAAGGTGCGTGCGAACGTTCAATCGCGGTTAAGCAGGCGAAATTTTCGGTGCTGTGTCTGCCATATGACAATAACATCTGCGGCCCATGCTTAGGCCACGACTACCATGGCGAACGGCATAGCTGTGGTCGTTATGCTGTAGTACGAGGAGGACTATGGTTCGTGCCATCTTGCAGGCCTTCGACCTAACGAAATCCATCGACCTTACCAAAAACGGAATGGACCGAGTGTTCTCAAAAACTATGAAAACTTACGAGGGAAGACGGTTGCGGCCTGCGCGCATGCGCACTAGCTCGCTTACGTCAATCGAGGTTATGTCCTGGTCGTTTGAAAACACGTAAGATTTGTTGGACAGGGGACGATTGAATACGTCGGTCTTGTCGATCGTCGCTAGCGAAATGTCTGGCACTTATTATTTACGATACTTGAATTTTCATCGGGATTTGAGAACCGTCGAAGACACTTCGACAGATGCGAAGACGAGACGACCGCACTAAATGACGCGTATGCAATCGTTGCGAATGCGGCAAAGGTTGAAATCTCAGGTAAATTTGTACCTCGAGAACACGTGTCTTTATTGTTGTCCGTGTGACCACGTGCGAAACAGACACGAATTTATACGGTTTAGCAATGTTTTGTTTCTTTGTCATGCGATGGACAATTGGTACGTGGTTCTGAATAATTAGGGATTATTTGGATATATTACTTTTTCTGGTGGGACATTTGCTGACCACTTGCGGAACTCAGATTTGTGAGATAATAAAAGTTTCGGGCACGTTGTAAATTTTTTTTCAGGATCAATATACCCGCCTGATTTATGAAAACTACGGGCTAGTATTCATCCTTCGGTTCTATGTAGGAATTGACGGGAAGACATTTGATTTGTTGATAATGAATATTCATACTGAAGGATGCAATCAATGAATGTTTTACTGCCCAGTGGGTACTTCATATTCTCAAAACTGTTTTGCTGCCATCGTATCGACGCACCGTATGCGCCGGGAACATGTGGATTCGACAGAAGGGAAGAAGGTTTCCCTTTCTACGACGGGAATATGCGGAATCTACTTTACCGACGGTTGGTATTGGCCCAAGAGAGCGCACTGCGGATAAAACAGGAAAATGTAGAATCCAAGGCACCAATGCTCACGAAGGTTCCGAATGAGGCGTAAAATGCCAAGCAAACAAAAAATACCAGCCGGGATAAGGGCTGTTTGGTATTTCAACCAGAATAAACATTGCCCGTGCTCGGTAATCGAATCTCTGTCGCTGAATCATTGCGAAGTAGCACTCGAACATAACCTCTTCAAACACAACACTGAGAATATTCAAAGAATATAAAAATGAAACGTCATTGACTAAATGATAGAAAAATATCATCGAGACCCGAAGAAATATTAAAAATCCCTGCTAAATGATCTAAGAAACAGCACTATCGGATAAGAACCTCTATAGATAACTGTATCGTGAAGAAAAATAAGAAAATTTCTCGTACATACAAAAATTTCTCCTCTCTCCAAGAAAAAAAAACCCTAAACATCTGGTAACGAACATCAAGACAAAGAACAGTGTCCAGGTAAAAACTGAAGAAACCCAAGAAAAAAACTTCCCGACCGAGCAAGTAAGAAGTGAGCCTAACCTCAAAGTCTCAACGTAACTCGAAAAGCACGGTAAACCTATGAAAATCTTACATGGAAACCCACGAAACGACAGCTGATAGATAACTCGAAAATGTCAAAATCCTAATCCCATCCCCTTTAAAGGATCCTAAAATCATTACCAGCTGAAAAGGTGAACTTGACACATGTCAACCTGTCCATGAAAATCTTGAAGAGCAATTGACGAGGTGCAGCACCGTAAGAAAATTGAGAATACAAAAGCCCCTAAAAAGAAATGCCAAGTGAGAGAGGATGCTCGAAAGCCGGCATGGCTAAACTTGACGGTAGTCAGGGTAAAAAAAAAGTCATGCAATAAAAAGAAAACAATAAGAAAACAGTAATAAAAAGGACTAGCAGTCGTAACTCACCGCTGTGACCGGTGTTGCTCGAGGACTGGCCCATCGTCAAAGCGCCCCTTCAAGATATTCGCGTTGGCTGCCAATTCTCAAAGAGGGTAAACACGCGGTTTCTCACGTGAAAAAACGGGGGCATGGGTGCGCGAAAAACACGGGCATTTTTACGGAATATCTTGCATCTCGTACCGCAGTGCTGCGCGAACGCGACGGCATTGGCACCCTACTCCCACTCCGGGATCAGAATGTCCCCCCAGTCCCCACCAGCCCCGCACACGAGGCGGAACACACACAACCGACGTCCACGCGCACACACACCACGGCACCGACTGCCGCTGCGGCCACGGAAGAGTCGCGAGAGGTGATTGGCCCGCGGGACGGTGACGCGCATGCGCCGACCGCCATTATTCGAACGGTCTTTAAATACTGCGTTGCGATACGAATAAACGGCATTCATTCGTGGAAACACGAGGAGAGCGTGTCTGACGCTAATGGATTTTCTAAATTTTCCAGAGGCCTTTTCCACTGACAAGACTAAAAGGAATGCCGCTACGATGCCTTTCTGTCAGGACCTTTTAAAACTGTCAAAGTGGAACATTTCATCTTTTAATATTACGCACCTCGTGTATTACGCGACTCGATATACACAAGTCACGTACATCGCGACTAACCTGGACATAATCATTCGTAAAATAGATTGATACAAGATAGAAACGTTTCCATTATATAAACAGACAAGTGCGCCAAAAATTTTCCTCAGATCCTATGGTTTTTTATATTTGAAAAGTAAAATAGACCGATGAGGTAATCCAGTGATTCTACGCACCCTGATATTGCGTGCTCCGAGCAGTTTGTGGTAGTGAAACAGGTTGCATCACGAGGCAGGATCACGCGAAAGAGCTATACAATATCCAACGAAGTTAACCTAGATATAGAAAACAGGGTAGATGTGAATTCACTGAATTTATTAAGCAAAGTACCAACGTTTGCTCACCTTATCGAAAGGATTGTTGATCAATATTTACCAAAGCCACAAGCAAACGTAGGCCTAACAGTGAAAATTGAAATATGTGTATACAAAAACAAAATCCATCTAATCACTACTTTTTGAGAAGCCTTTCGAACGCTGATTCTCCGGCCAGGGCGGAGAGTCGAAACACACTGACAGTTTGATGATCACAGACTCAATGACACTCATACACTCCTCATCAAAGGAGTGTATCCCGAATCAAATCCTGATATGATCGGCAGAACGATTTGGTTTATCGATCCGAAATACCTGAAGGACACAGCAAGGATCAATGCCATGATAATTCTTAGATCCAAGGGTAACAGGGAGGATTTATCGGCGCCGCACGGCATCTCCTTGGTAACGTAAAGTCACAACAGGCCGTTCGAAGCTTCGCTGTGCCGTTAAGTTCAGTATTAACGTCGACAGCCGACCGGTTCGTCAGGCGAGGAACGTCGTTCGTCATTCCTTTTCGGATATTACAAAAGATTTTATAGCGTCTACATAATTGACTGGAAATATCGAGGACGCTTCCGTCGGGACGCGTGACCCAGAATTAAGAATTTCTGAGGTCTAGGAAGCCGTCTGTCATGAAATACAGTACTGTCACGGTGACAGTAGCGTCCTGCCAAAAAGTGGAAAGCTGACGAAAAAGAATAATCGAACAAATAACGAATAACCAGGTACTACCTGACAATAATATCCTGATAAGATTGTCAACGTGAACATGAGGCTATCAGCGATTGGCTTCTTCGTCGTTCTTCATTTTAATATTCAGACAGGTAACTCGTAACTTCTGATAGAGAAAAATTGTTTTCAATAAATTAGGTTCTTTTTCGAAAAATAGGACAGGCTATAGACTGTTTCAAATGCGTTTCCGAAGGCGGTAACAATAAAGCCTGCGACGATCCTTTTCACAATAATGGAAGTCTTGGATTTTTGGAATCTCCTTGTCAGGGCGGACGGAAGGGACGAGATGGACCGTTTCCCGCCACTGCTTGTATTAAACTTGCTGGAGTTTTTGGTATTGGAAACTAGCCTTTAGGTTGCAGATCGTTGTGTCTTGATTGATTTGTATTACAAAGTCGCGTGCAGCGTCTTTGTTTTTCGCGTGGATGAAAACGCTTGCTGGAAAAAAAAAAAAATTTATGACAAAATTTTGAGCGAGCTACCGGCAATCGAGTATAACAATTAATTAAAAGTGACACTCGCTATCTTATCGATATTTTAATTTTTAATCTTTTAACGTCAAACAAGGCATACATTCAATCTGCAATGTCGCGAACCACAAAGAGGGAAATCATAATTAAAACATTCTTTTTACATTTCTTGCAATAATCGCACAGCTGAAACTGGCAGCACCCTCACGATAAGAGCATGTGCACTCGACAGCGGAACTTTGACAACCGATTCTGAAATAATCAGAATGTCTCATTGCGGTGGATTTTACTACAACGACAAGTAAGATAAAATTCCATATCGCAGTTATAAAATAAAAATGATGCGATCAATGGCAGTGAAATAAGAATGATTAATTTAATTAAATACGTAAACAAATAATCAAGTAGATTCATTTTCGTTATTAGATACGTTCGCGGATGCGTCCAATCCTGTAGCGACGCCGACGCCTGCAACGCGTCCCGACGCCATTCCATATCCTTTTTACTGGTAGCAACGATTCTGGCAGTTCATCTACAAGGAGCTCGAGGATTTTCTTGAGAAAGTTGTCGAAACCCAAGGCTGCAAAAAAATTAGCACCTTTTGCTAAACTCATAAGGGCATTATAAATTTTTCTTTTTCTTATCTAAAATCGCCATGGAATTAATCCAGTAATGACATAACGATTGTACATAAATACCATACTGCCTTGTTAAACGAATTTACAATCAGATGTTATTTTAATCTTAATGGCAGATTTTTAATTTCTGATAAAGTGCGATATACGATGTAAGGAGGGTCTCGATTTTAACGGGAAACCTCGCAATCTCCATTCTCAGCCAATTAAAAGAAAATTACCAGTAACCAAACGAGATCTATAATTTTCAATTATATTTCTTCTATCTCTGAAGCTGCCACTGCTGTCAGAGTTCATGATTATTTCTGTAATCTTTATTTCATAATGGTGTTCCAACCAATGATTTTACAAAGGCTGCTTATATGCTTAAATATAGCTGAATGCGCAATCCTCTTTCTTATACGAAACACTGTGCTAATGGGTAAACACAAACATGTCAACACGCAAACGCGTTACATTAAGGTTCACTTAAAATACTCTAAATAGTTTAATGTTTCATAAGATACTACTGTATTATTCTAGTATACAGTATTTTATATATATAATCGTGAATATCGCTTTGCAGACGCATTCGGTTTAAATTAATCAACTGGTTTGATTACAGTGTATTTTAATAAGACTATCGAACAAGTTTTTAGCATTACGCAAATCAGGTATATACTGAAGTACTGATAACAAGCGATGGTATTTCGAACGTATGTATTATTTGTTTTCAATTAACGATTGATTTTTATTTTTATATAAAATGAACTTTGCATTTGTACTACCAACGTTAATGCACGAATTTATATATCAGTTTTATAAGTCTTCGCGACACCAAGTGACCTTCGTGATTTTGCCAAAAAGACGAATCGGCAGCTCCTATATGTAATTCAATTAATTAATTCCGATAGTCGTCTATTCGCACGACAATCACACGGTTGGCAACGTTTGCGTGTCGCGGGGGCAAAATTAAAAAAGCCTATAAAGAAATCGAAATTTGTCAGTGTCTGTCGGTCGTTTGAATTTGCGTGGTGAACGAATTTTGAGAAAAAAAAAAAGATCTTACAAGTGAGCCAATGGGAAATCTACGTGTTGACCAAGAACAGACGGTCGATTTTGAAAAATCGTTCGACGCTATGAAAATTGTACGACAAATTTTGGATTCCCTGTCACAGAATTGCGACGACACTTCGAATTCCTATTCTGCATTGATAATAGCAGTCTTGTGGTTAGCCGTTCTCAAAATCTACAGCGACTGGTTCCTCGAGGTAATTTTAGCCTTTAAAAGACTTTTTCAAAAATCACCGACAAGTTCGTATCCCAAAAATCTCTTACAAGTCTAAAAATAAGGCCTGTTGTGAACTTAAAACTTTCAAAATTTCCAAAAATAATGTATACCAACAGTCGGTAAAGAAACCTGCCTACAATACGCACATTCCCAACGCCTATATGATATAACTTTCACTTACAATTCTAACTACACTTATCAAATATCTTAATTCCACGTTCTCACTAAAAAAAAATAAATAATTAACCTTCGCTATCCGCGAGGCCAGAGCTGAACGAATAAAAAAAATTTCCACAAATTATCAATCAATAGTCATCGAACGATATCGGAGTGGAGAGTTCAGAGAACCTATTTCCACTGTTGCGTATCGTAAAAAGCTGACCTTTCAAATCCACTCGCCGCACTGCACGGCTATCGTTATTAAAATTATACACAGCGTATAAATTATCCGCAGTTTAATTTCTTAATATTATTCTCTTGCTCGTTAGGGTGCATATTATCTCCGTGACGTGTCTGCAGAAGTCATACAGATAATACTTAACGCCCTGGAGTTAACTATTAAACTTGTCACTGGAATATCATTCATGAGCTTTGAGTATCTTGCATCAATTTCCATTGTCATCCTTCTGTGGGTCGGAGCTACGAAAATGGTGATCAACATTGCCAAAAAGGTCTGTAAAAAAATTTATTCCTCTCCCATCCCGACCCCCCACTAACTTTACCTCGTTTACCACAAATTTACAGAGGCCGCAGAACGTGCGAATTTCTAAAAAGTATAGACATTCTCGCATGACCTTATCATGATAACGAATTGTTTAATTGTACCAAACAAGTTTTTTGTTTAAACCTCAAGTTATACTGGAAGATCAAAAATATTGGTCGTACGATGTCCGAGCCATTACCCTACACATATTGTTTATAACTATCGTAACTTAATTTTATGTATCAGTCAGTGTCCATTGAAAAATATATAAAAGTCATTGTATCGTTAATTAATTCTCTTGCTGTCGGGTGATCATATTTATATACAACGTTTATTATTTAATAACAATGTGTAAAGCGGTATATCAAATACAATTACACGTTTAATTTACACCGTGTTATGTACATACGATATATCTATCTATATATAAAAATATTTATTACGCATCAAATTGGATCCGTTAGTAATCTAAGTAATGATTTAATTGTCTAATCAATTCCGAATGAGAATAAATCACGGCAGCCTCCACCAAAGAATCATTTCTCTGTGAATTGTCCGAGCATATATTTAAACTTAAATAAACGTATTTCGAAGGACGAAGAATTTCCTCTACCAAATGTATTAGTCATTTGCGTGTAGTATATTATACATTAAACAATAATAGAATATCTTTCAGAAACGTTATCCTAGCTCTCTTGATAATATAATATATAAATAATTAATCTTATTCATGAAAACGTACGAGGGAGAGCGCGTTAAGAAATAAATAATTGGTTAAAGTTAAGAAAAAAAAAAAGATTCGAGAATTACTTCCTGTAAAGTAATGATAAGATAATACTTTCGACGACGTACCATATGTGTCTCCATTATTCAAATTTCAAGTCTATTAAATTCCTTTTGCGTTAAAAGGATTTCTCCTTTGCTTCAGTCGTTTACCACTGTGATGGCCAACTTGTGTTCGGGCCACGAGAAAGTTTTTGGCAGTGGGATCTGGAAAGGAATAAATTCTGTTATGAGACTAGGATGTCCCAGAGATTTTTCCAGTTTGAAAATTGATATAATAAACGTCCTGCTAACATTCGGAAAAAGAAGAGAGGCTTCTTGACTTACCTGACCAGGGTTACTGAGAATCTGAAACTCCTGAGCCATCTTGTCGGCGAGATCCTCGGGCAAAAGGACTTGTAACCAAGGACCTTGCACCGCGTAAGGCTTCTCTTTTGTAACCAAAGTACCAGTAACAGATGGTGCGACTATCGTGACCGCAGTATGTGAGAGAATGGATTTGAAAGTAAAATGTCGACCGTGCATTACTCGTCCCCTAAGAGATGAATAAAAATATCCTCGTATTAAATTACATGATCGTGTTTCAAGAGAGTAAGGTATAAGGCTAGTATAATTTCAGATGATGAAATAAATATTTACTCAGTCAACTTACTTTATTGCCAGTGGTAAAAGGCTTCCAGCCTCCAGATTAAAGGTCAAGTGAAGACCAGGAAGAACCCTTACGTGATTTTCATCCCCGAAATTCGAGTCCTGCTCGCACGGGGACAATCTTTCAGTTTTTATGAAAGGTTTCACGTCGTTTTCCTCATCGTCCGACTCTTCTCTCTTCTCTCTGTACTTTTCAGTACTTTTATCACCAGATATCTGCACCCACCTATAGGATTAAGAGAAAGATAAAGGGATATATACTTGTAAGAAAGTGTTTTGATTTACGTATATTTTGTTGATGATTAAATTATTCATATCAAATTTTAACTAACCAACACTTGGCCGATACACCACTCAGATTGGATCCTTCTCTTTCGATACCACTTTGAATTTTTTCAGCTACCGAAGGATCTTCTTCCATTATAGAATGGATCCTTCTGGTATCTGTAACTAACCAAGGTCCACATGCCCTACTTCCTTTTAAAAGATTCACAACTCCCAAACCATGCCAATGTTGAGCTGCCTGCAGCTCTTCCGAAGTGACACCAATGATCTGTACAAAGGACACCTGCGACAAAGCAGTAAGAATCATTGTACATTTTGTGGATTAAATTATGCTATCTCACAAGTATTTGTAATTCTACTTTGCATACCTCTCCATGGGGAGTAGAAACAGGACTAGGAAGTTGAGGATCCCGTCCCATTATCATCTGAGTAATACGACCATTGCCATTGTCCAACGGAGCATGCCAGGATACGTGATCCCCTGGCAGTAACATATTACCAGAATTGAACACGTACTTAGCCAATTGTTGCATTACGTTAGCAGGCCATGTGGGTGGTGTTCTCTCTCCAGGTTCACGAGCCAGTCGAAATGTCAATTCAAACCCAAATCCACTGGGACGACCTGGACCAGTCTTAGGATGCAATCTCCCATCTCCATGAAGATCCGACAGACCTAAGCTGTTACAGTAACAGTAAAACTTAAAGATACTTAACTGTAACTTTCCTCGATGCAATAACTTACATCACTACAACAGGTACTCCGAGGAGATCAATATTCTCTACCTGTATTGTAAGCTAATGACAGAATATAGAAATCCACGAAAAGTCTAAGAAGGAGCATTTGGAAAAATATATATGGAATGGAAGGAGATATTTCGTGAATGAAGAAATTTATATTTAGAGTCAGACAGAGCAATGAAGGGAACTTCCCGCAGTTCTATTTCCGTTCTAAATCCTCACCCCGTCCTTTAAACAGCTTTATCCCCTTGCATACAGTGACTCTACTATATATAGAATGCACTATTACAACAGCTGCCTTGGATACCCAAGATACAGGGTGTCCCAAAAAAATTAACTGGCTCTTGCGACTCGTTCAGTTGCACAGATTTTAACGACTTATAGTCACTACTTCTGAATGAACAATAACTTCTGTTTTTTGTTACGAAAAGTATATACAAGCGTAATAGCCTTAATATGCACCAATATTACTAGTATACTTCCACGTTAGATACTAGCATACACAGGGCTATTCGTTAGTAAACAATCCTTACGGATGTTTATGAGTGTTATATGAGCCCTTTATATACACCGTATACTCTATAGTCAAGTATGTAATACATAGAACATGCGTACACGTGCGCACTGAAACTTTCACGCACGTGGTAACACACTTTGAAACGTGGTGACGCTGATAAATGCCTGACTTCCCGTTTTTTTTCCTCCTTGTTTTTTTCATTCGTTACCGCCCTACAGGGTTCTTCCCTTTTACCCGGAAAAAAAAGGAAGAAAAAAGAAGATGAGAAGCATGACATCCATGTCTTTCAGAATGAATTCTTACTGGTGTTGAACCTTTGAAAAAATGTCACGCAAAGCAGAGATATTTGAATGACTTTCAATGTACCTATTGGCTACGAAGAAAAATTATGATTTTAAGGATTACCTTACGTAATGCCAATGTGGTGGTACACCAAGCTCTGGTGAACCTGGATTCTCGTACATACTTATGTAGTCCAAGGGATCGGGTCCTCCCAGCCTATATAAAAAGATAAATAATAGTTTTTTATTTAAAGAACTTTGAAATGTTTGATGAGAGAAATGTGCTCCTAATTTCAATCATGAATATGCAAAAGTAGGTTTGTGATAAAAAATGTTAACGACATGTTATATCTGTAAATTATAGATTTTTTTAATTTTGAAATTTGTGCTGAGTTATTCAGATTTATAATAACTATTGAACCAAGAGATACTACAAGGAAATTGATTGCATATTTCAAAATATAAAAAATAATATGTATATGCTAATTATAAATGACTCCTTATGAGTAAAATAATGAGAATTACAAGACAGATAATTGTTCACAATTAATTTCATTTATGCATTACTAAAATACTTATCAGCAAGCATAAACAATTCGTCATAACTAATTAAACAATTTAAAATAGCTACATCACATAATTAAGTATTGTATCTTGAATGAATATTCCAATTTGAGTAAGCCATTGTTCTCGATCACTCAAAAATTAGGAAAACAACATATAAATGAAGGTTCAAACTAAACTAACTTAACATAATCAAACCCAACAGATGATCCATGCAACGAAGATAGCTGTGTAAGTATAGATGCATCCAGCATAGAGAATTCCTACAGAAAAACAGCAAACAACATGCATATTTTCTTTCTCTGTCAGAAGAAAACAAGAAATTCCAAACACATCCTAAAAAGCCATATTAACCGTAAACCTCACACTAGTCTCCAAACCTATCCCTGAATAATCTAAAGCCTAGAAAAGGATCCGAAGAAATGTTTTTTGGTAACAAAAAACGTACCAGTATTTAACTATGGCCGTGACCGTCAATGGATTTCCTTGATCGGGATAAATTTCCTTGCACAATGCGTGCAAGGCGTCCAATCCCAAAGCTCTAGAAGAAGGTCCATAATTCGGTTGTCCCGGTGGGAATCTTCTGGCGAATTCCTCGCGCTCCCGCATGTTTCCAAACATAAACGCAAGGAGACTTACACGCAAGAGCACTGCACAGAACGAAGAATTCCACACTATTAACCACTGTACTTTCTACAGGGTATATATAATACTTCTACTGTTCTCTTATATACAACGTGGAATGTTTGACTGCCTGTAGAAGACTGACTACACTGGCCTACGCTGACTATAATTTTATTTACGCAATGTCCTAGTTCCCCCACCATGATTCCCTATCGAGTAATATGCGTTCCCATTGGTCGAGAATATTAATACTTGTGGCTGATTGGATGAAAATAAAAATGAAGTCTGCGTTGCTCCAAAAGTTTGCACTGCTCCGAAATGAGTAGGAGTAGTCGCTCTGAGTATTTAGTAGACTAATGTTGTTTATCTGGAGATGTTTTTTTAATACATAATCGTGTTTACAATGTAACATTTTAAGATGTGTCAAAAATGTATATTTAGTATTTATCTCTGTCTTCTTTGGAGCTTTGGAACATGTCTTGTACTCACCGCAGCTAACAAGAGTGAGGAAGCTCACCAAGCTTACAGACCACTTGGTCCTTTGGTTATGTGTAAATTTTTGTTAGTGTCAACACAGGTTCTTTTTTTACTGACAGATGCCAATCATTCTATTAGTTCTTTTGGCATTTCTTATTTATCCAATTATTATTTCTTCAGGCCTAAAGAGTTTCTAGAGTGCGAGGATCCTGTTGACCACAAAGGGAATAAGACAGCGAGAGAAGAAATGGGACATGGTTGTGTCAAGGTGACTATAGCATTTTGAATAGTTTACGTGGACTTTGTTGACACGAAACATTGTATATTCTGTTTCAGTTTGGAGGCTCACGATATGAAGATGTAGAGAGGACTAAGGTTTCCTGTACCGTTCTTCAGGATATAGAATGTTTTGGACCTAGATCATTCTTTCGAGAAGGTGTTCCTTGTATAAAATACAGTGGTCATTACTTTGCTACTACTTTACTTTATAGCATACTCCTAGGCTTCCTTGGAATGGACAGGTTTTGTCTTGGGCAGACTGGAACTGCTGTTGGGAAACTATTGACTTTGGGGGGTATCGGTGTATGGTGGATTGTCGATGTGATATTACTTGTAACAAATTCACTGCAACCTGAGGATGGGAGTAATTGGAATCCTTATGTCTAATGTTAAACTATTATTATAAGTATACTAGAAGTCTTAACAGCATTTATCAGTGATATTATATATGTATCAATTAAACTTGATAAGGTTACAATAAAACAACGAAACTCTTGACACAAAATATTATAACAAATCATGTTCCACAGTTATACAATTAACGTAATTGATTTTAGTTTTTTTATGGATTACTTAAACTACAAGTCATAATCTTCCAGTTGGTAGAGTTCACTCAATAATCTGTAAATGTAGGAGGGAGCATTTCCGCCACTAGAAGAAAAAATATATATTCCATAAAAATATCTGTGGTCGAAAAAAGTTTAATGCTAAATGTATGTAAATTTCTTACGTATTTGATATGAAGAGAGTAACCAGTTCTGGTGGTACGTAATCAAAAACAGGGTTATATGCTTGGATTTTTTCCATTAATGGAGCATTAGCTCCATCGATAACACCATGAGTAGGTGCAACATGCCTATTAAATGCATCCTGTTCGTACGAACGAAGATATAAGGGCGACAGCTTGTACAATGGTAACAGAACCATTACTGGAACAGAATAATGTTTTGCAGCCTGAGCTACAGTATGCGATCCTGTTATAGCTCTTAATCCACCATTGGCCATTACAGTATGAGTTCCAATGATGACTTTGTTGACTCGAGACATCATTGCAAATATTGCCACATCAGAAATTAATGTCGTTTTAATTTTAGCCTTTGCTAAATTTACCGCCATTTCGTGCCCCTGCAACAGTAAACAGCAGAGTTTAGATTAAAAATTGCATAAAATATGAATTAAACTCATACAAAATTGGCAATACACACATTAAGAAATGGAGCACCTTCAGCAATTATCACTTCAAATTCTCTGGTTGCTGCAGCTTTCTTAAAGAACTCTTCGACAAGTCTCGATCTACCCAGTGTCATTATTATTTCATTTGAATGAATGTGCTCTGAAGCCTGCTGCGTTATGTTCTCTGAACTAAATAGCATATGCAAGAAGATTAAATATTTATTAAACATGATATTATATAATTTATATTCTTCAGATTTACCATGTTTCTAGCTCTGCTTCAAATTCATTAATATGTTCGATAAGCGAAGACTTGAGAGATGGCACGGAGACATTAAAGTCAATTTCCTGATCACCTTCCGAAGTAAGGATTTTATGTAAAGACTCCTGACCATCAGCCTCTTCCGTTTTATTTTTCAGTTCCGATCTATATTCTTCCCTAATTATTTTCAATATCCTGCGTACCATATTGCCAATGGATGCCTCCAATGGAATCGCTGCAATGAGGTACTTTCCATTGAGTGTAATAAGATCCATCAATTTTCTAAAAACAAATAAAATAAAAATCTTACCCTGCAAAATCTCAATATAAAAAAAATGTAAATACTCACTTTGCAGTATTCCATTCCGAATTTGTAATAATTTCTTTGAGAACAGAGACAGTAGCAACGACTATATCGTACGTTCCCTTAATTTCTCTACAATATAATATTGATAATGTTAAAATTATGATTTTTCAACAATTGAATTTCAGAAACTTACCCAAAATTAATATCCTTAATTAACTTGAGAACGTTCTCATGTACATTTTCACTTTTTGTCACAATCATTTCTACAACATAACCTATTGACTTCACGCAATATGAAAACGAAATTTTTACAAAGAAAATACGATTATTCTTTTTTAGCAATTTTGCAGAAGCTTTACAATAAATAGATTACAATAATCTAGCTGCAAACGAATGTAAGAGAGAAGAACAGAATAAAGAATCCTTCAAAGAAGTCAGCATGTTATACACAGCTGTCTTGAATAACCGTGAATCACTGTGAACAACTAAGCTTAATCTGACGTGATTCTGATTTCACTTAAATCATTCAATAATTTTATAAGTTTTCTATAATTTATATAATAGCACATGGCAGATCGATTAGAACTAAGAGAGCAAATTCTACATTGCTTATTAATAAAATAAACTCATAAAAAATATATGATCGAATTACACCAATCATGAATATAAGTAGAGTGGCCTTTTTACAATTTTTTATTCCATATACATTAATATTTAATTATCATAATAGTAATCACTTATCTCACAATAATATTTAAAGTTTCCATTTGTATCCTTCATTCTTCGCACTATCTGAGTGTATGCGCAATAGCAAAAAGTCAAATATCGAATTCATTTACATGAAGCTGGAGAAGATCACTTCGGTCTGTCTTTGCCCGCACGTTTTTATTATTAAGGACTTAACGCAACTGCCCTTCTTCTTACACTATCGTCAGTCTCTTTCCTGGCAACAATACATAAAAATCTCGCAGGATGTTCCATAAAAGTGAGCCTAAAGAGCCTAACGAAAGAATAAGATGGAAAAAGTAAAGTTATTAGAAAGGAAAAACAACAGTGAACATAGATACCGTTGACAACTAACAGTGTATATTGTAATTGACAAAGCTGGGTCCAGGAAGAATGGAACAAATAAGAATCTCAGGCTGTGACGCAGAAGGAAAACAAACTTGTGAAACTGGAACGATAGCGACAAAATATGAAATCAATCCACGAAAGGGATTCATTATTTTGGAAAGAAAGAAAATGAAAGGTCCTTGTGCCACAGTTTCCTTTAAAAATTTTTAAACTTTTCACTGTACAGTCCCCGCTTTCCGATCCAACTTGAATTCCTATTTCTATGCGTATTTATATATCTTCACCATTATCCATTCCGTTGCTATACACTTTACTGTATTGAGAAACCAAGAAGATTACTTTTTAATCGGCAAGAGCAGCAAACGTTAAGTTTGAAATTCTTAGATTTGGCGAGGTTATCGGTTACTTTGAAGGTCGGAATGCCAAGACGAGGCAAATCGACCCTTGACGATTATGCACGATCCGTACGATTGATCGTGGACGGGCGTGAAGAGAATTGGAGAATTACACCTGATGATATTTCCCTCTTGGTACCAGGAGACCAACTGCCGAGTATTAGTCGGAAGTTCACTTTGGCGCCCTCAGGAAAAGAAAATTTCTAGATCATCCATGTCTGAGAGTGAAAAATCATCTGATAGATCATTCAAGTCCACGTTTGGATCGTAATCTGCACTATCGTCAGCAGAATCGTCTCCATCTCCACCTTCGTCATCGTCGTCATTGTCTTCGCCGTCGTTCTGCTCGTTATCGTCTCCGTTATCATCCCCCGCAGTATCCGCATTGTCTCCATCTAATTATTGTAAAATTTACTTTCAAAGTTAGACCATATTAACCCAAATATAAAGTAACTGCACCATAAATATTAAAAACCCAATTAAAATCAAAGACCAATTAAACAATCGAATATTAAAGATCGAAACTCACCGTCAGCGTTATTGTCATCGGACGCAGAATTCGAGCCATCGTCATCACTCGCGTCGAGGTCTTCTTCGTCGTCGTCCTCCTCAGCCTCATCTTCGTCGTCCCTCCGTCTACCGACATCATACAGTCTCACGCACGATTCCTGGATACTGTCAAACTCGCCCTGGTTCTCAACAATTGCAATTTGCGTGTCGAATTTGTTGCAAGCCAAATCGTAAATGCCGCGTTTCACGTCGCAAGTGGCTGTAAAATGAAACATTCAATTATAAAAGCAACTAAGAGACACAAAAGATCCAATCATGACACGAACAATGATCAAATCAATAAATGACTTGAAAATAAAAATGTTCGCTCTTACCAATGCTGCTGTAATCGAGTGCATCAAGAGTCTTGAACGAGGTAACATAATTGGATTCATCTTCGCTTTCTTGATCGAGAGAGACGGCGTAGATGATGCTGTTCACTGGCGAGAATATAACCTCCATTTGATCGAGCGTCGGGACCGTCTTTAGAAGATGAAACGTCCTAAGGTCCCAGACTTCAGTATTCGACACGACTTCCGTACCGTTTGGATGAAAGACACCATTTAGCGTTTGATTGAGCTTGTCAAATTTGTGAATCTCCTTGCCAGAATTCACGTCCCAAAGGATCCCATCACTCAGGACGAGCTCATCGTTCATACTGAAGGTCGCTCTATTCTTCGTGTACTGATTGGAAATCGACGGCGTCAAAGTCGTCAAGAGTTTTCCAGTTCCAATGTCGTATATCTATTAAAATCAATAGAATTTATTTCTAAACCTATTTCATCTCACAAAGCCATAGCGAGTCTCATTACAAAATGTAAATTTCCAAAAAATTCTATTCCAGTACACCTAGGAAATTATACTTTGTTGACGGTCGAAGAAAATATTATAAAAAATACAGTAATTATATAAACTAGCAATTAGTGAAAATCAAAACTTACCGTAGCTAGTTCTCCCTGCGTGCCAATTATTCTGTCCTGAAGTTTACTGAACTCCACGTAATCCTCGTTCTCGAGCGGAAGTTTCATGTCGAAGAAGTTACCGATGCTCCACAGAGCAGACATGGGACTCCTCCAGGCTGTCGAGGTCAGGAGAAGATTTCCACGCTGATTACACTCCATGTGATAAACGTAAGATTCGTGGCACTGATAAGTCGCTTCCTCCGTTCCCGTATGAGCATTGAACATTTTCACATCTCCGGCGTATGTGCCGAGCATTAGGAATTGTTGGCAGGGCTGTATATAATTAAGAATTTAATTAAATAGAAAATCGAACTGTCATTGTCAATATAAATTAATATACGTACAGAGAAGGTACAACAGGTGAAAGTCCCCTCAACGTCGGTGGGACGGAACGATTTGACAGGACAAAAACGACTATAAATATGCCTCCTATCTAAACGCCTTCCGTCCATACCTAAAGCTCTTCTTGCTAATCTCATCGTTAGATTCATAGGAATAGAATTCTTGGTACATGGATCCGGGCATTTGTGTGGCCTGAGAAAAATAATTTATATTATAGTTATACAAGGGTAAAGAATTAGACAGAGATATAGAATAAAAAGAATAGCAGATACTAAGTGTTTGTATACTTGGAAAGCGTAATTAGATAAAAAGACTTACTCGAGGAGATTAAATTGTGGACAGGTGACCATAGGATTTTTACACAAAGCGTGCTGATTCGTCAGGTATTCCGTGATAATAGAGTCGAGGGTGATGGTAGCGACGTTCGATGCGGCTACTCCAGGACCTCCGCCACCTCCAGGATCCCTTGAAATTTGCTTCTGCAAGGATCTACAGGTGGATGGTTGAGCTTGCGTTACCGATTGGCAGCTAGTTGCCGCGGCTGCTGGTAATTGTCTATCGATTTGTATAGATTTTCTATAAAGGATAAATGTTAAGACTTATTGAAAGTTCATCGAAGAATGATATTTTTAAAATGAAGATGCAAAGGCTTACTTTTGATTAATTTGTAATTTAATTGGCTGACTGTTGCTGCTGGTAACAGGACTTTGATTAAGACAATCTGCGAGTTTTATTCTTATGGCAGTGTTATTTGTTATCGGGGAAGAACTCGAGCAAGAACCTGTATGGGAGATGAATCGAGAGGAACCGGAAGTAGGAGTGACGTTAGTCCTTCCGACAACTTCTCTCGAAGTGCATCTACTCGTGTTGTACAAATTGACTGGTGCCCCTGGAGAAAATCCAATTCTCGTCTGCACGGAACATAATAAAATTGATTTAATGGTTAAACAAAGTGTTAAAACAATGTAAAGAATTTTTCACGATTCTCCACCAAATTAGAATTCGCTCTGATATCTTCATTTGGCACTTACCGTTATGGCTGGACTTCTGTAAGTAAAAGGTTGATAACTTGTAACTGGCTTCATGACTGCAGGAGAATCTAAATTTGCTTCTCGTTGAAGAGTTGCTGCAGTTTCATTCATACCCTTCGACACAAGATGTTGATATATCAATTGATTAAGTTGCTGTTCGTTGTACTGTATCCTTGTCTGCGCAACAACATTAGCCTGTGGAAGAAGACGAATATAAATAATTATTACAATTATAAAACTATTCTGAATTAATATCAAGATGCCATAGTCATCCATCTCCTGCATCAAAGTACAATAACTGTAATTTTCTTACAATTACAAATACATATCACATACCCTGTGCAAACTGACGAGTGAAATTTCGTATTCGGCACCGGTGGGTTTCGCTTTGCCAGATACACGTTCCATCAATTCCAGCGCATACTTTTGGAACATCACATGCTCCTGCCTCTTCTCCTGGAGTATCGGATCCTTCATCAGCGCTTGAATTTGGCCATCGGTGAACATCGGTAATTTGCTGATGATTTGTCGAACTTTTTCGCTACGCGCTAAACCCGCCAGCGCACGACAGGCCAATGCCCGAATACTATCCGCGTCGGTGATTGGAGTCTTCACCATCATTAATTGTAACAAAACCTATTTGAAGATATAAATAAACAAATATACAATTGTTATAACTCATCGCATTTAAAATCTTCATACACTTATTTCCAAACTCACCATTATACCGTTGTTCGACCTGACGCTCTCCCAAACTTTCTGCACAAGTTCCTCACTATTGTGAATATTCGTTTTCTTCTTAGCCGATCCGCTTACCGAATACCTGGCGACATTTCCTCCGACCTAAAATTCCCAAATTAAAGATAAACATTGAAAAATGATACGGAATTTACTTGATTCGTTCTAAAACTAAATACCCACCCTATTGATGGGAGCACAAACACAATTGACAACAGCTCTCAGCGCAGCTCGCTGAACATCAGCATCAGCAATGATCTCACATTCAGCTGCAGCTAATAAAAGATTTATGGCCATTGTCATTGACATATCCGGCATGTCAACCCTTTCACAGAGTAACAGCATGACCTTTGGTACGACGGAGCAAATGGCGATGACATCCAGACAAGATCTTACAGTTTCCGCGCTCGAGGTCGTATGAACCCTATGGAATAAGATATAAAAATTATATAAATTCCTACAAAATAGCCAATTAGGTTCAAAGTATTTTAATTAATCTATAAAGAAGTAATTCGAATTTTATCAGGCTAAGAAAAGCTCGAACTTACCGCCCACTGTAATTCCATTCTCGGGCAAATGCTATTATTTGTAAAAGAAGTGTTATGCCACCAAGACGATGGAGTTCCTCTACGGGGGACCAGACTGCTCTGATGTGCATCAACTCCTGAAGGACCTCGACCTTGGCCTGCACTTCTTCACTGCTGAGCTTGCACGCCTAATTAAACAGATACTTCATGAGAAGGAAACACAAGATATTGTATAAATGAACGTATACAGTATAAGATTAAGATGTAAACGAATTAGGTTTAATAATGAATATACAAATATGATTAACAGAGAGAAATAAATACCTTGTAAGGCGGTAAGGAAGGCTGCCACGTGTCTCGTTCTGTTCTGGCGTTTTCTGCTCTTTGCAATTGTTCTGCTTTCAAATAAAGGTGAGCCTCCATGTAACGCTTTAAAGCGACCGCAACGTGCCTGACGATTTGTCTCGAAGCACATTCTTCGTCGTCATTCAACGCGGGCTCTTCTTCGATGTTCAATATTGGCAAGGTGGAAATCTAAAACGTTGGAAGAATAAATTGAATAATTCAAAGAGACAGTGATGAGCGTAATACGATCGGTGTGGAAGCAAATAAGGCAAGAAGAAAAATGCTTACAACGTTGTAGAGTTTTCTAAGTCCATCCTGAGCATCGAATTCTTCGAGTATGACCTTGAAGGGAAATGAAAAACCAAAAAACATTGTAGCGTGACATCTTCCTGAGTCGTGACTTCGCTCGAGTAACCAGAGCGCATAGGTAACGAGGTCGGAGATGATGTGCTTTGGCAGGAGGCAGACCCTCTCCATGGCGTCTTCGCAATAAGCGAGGTAATAAAGACAAATAGAAACGCCCGTCGCCGCGACGCTCGGCCTGGGGACGTCGAGAAGTTTGTGAAGTCCACCCATGTTAAGAAATTCAATGGAGAATTTCTTATGGCAAAGTAACGATGCAAGATATTTCAACGCCTCGAAGGCCAGACGACTGTCCTTAGTTTCACGGACGTTTATATACTTTAGGATAAGCTCCAGTGCATTCTGTTCGAAGACGTGCCCCAGGAACTCCTGGTACTCGCCCATTGGCGTCAGGTACCTTAGAATTAACATCTGCCTCGTAGCCAAGGTTGGCGGATGAATTTGCACGTTGCCAATGACGTAGGATTCCATTTCAGCCCAGGACGAGTTTGAATTACCTTCCAGGAGGGTGGAGGGTGTACTAGTGTTTTGTGATAAGGAACGAAAAGGACTGGATCTCGTGGAATTTGTCGACAATCCTACTAGCCTAGGAGGTGTTACGCGACTATTCTGATTCTTCGACGGGGTCAGTTGGGAACTGTTTGTAGTCTTGGGTATGGCTAACGGCGGAGACATTATTTCTGGGTATGAAGCTTCTGTATTTTTTACTGGAGTCGACTGCACAGGATCCGAGTTATTCTTCATTTTTTTACTTGGTGGAGTCTCGTCTGAACTACGCACGCTGTCTTCGTCATCGGAGCAAAACACTTGGTGCGTAGGACTCTTGGCAACGCCGTTTTCTCTCTTTTTGTCTCGGACTTTTCGTTTTCCAGGTACACCTTTGTGTTCGGTATCAAGGCTATTTCTGTTCTGACCGAAATGCGCGAATGGACGCGAATTCGCTGCTGCTTGACGATCCTCCTGCGCCTTCTCTTGGAGCTTGTGAAGTCTTTGCAGCATAAGTGGTACCATCTTTCCATTCTGCTCCCGAAAACCAGTTGCTATATCCTGGACCTCCATCGCTGCTGCCAAGAGACCTGTAGCGTAGCTTTGTAACGGCTCCACACTCTTCTCTGCCCATGAAAACAGTCTGTGAATCAAACCCTCCATATCCGGTTGGAACACTGCTGAGGTTTCCAGACCAGGAAGTATATCGAGCATTAAACGACAGGCTGCTATGTTTAGCTTCCTCACATCTCGACCTGTGATACCTGCTCTTGACCAATATGTGTCCCTCAAGTAGTCATTAATTAACTAAAATAGATTGGACAGTATGGAAATTAGATTATTTTTATATTAAAACATTCGTCAAGACGAATTTAATACAAATTTATATAGAGATAGCAGCTTATGTCATGTGAAGTATATTGAATTTCTTTTTATAAATGTATTTTATGAAAAAATTATACCTTTGTCATAAAGTTGTCCTTTCTGAACAGGACTTTGAGTATATGTCCAAAATTGCATTCAGGATCAGTGCGTGAAGGATGTCTTTCATCAAAAGGATCGGGATCCATTTTTAAGTAATTTTCTGTTTCAAGTTCTATTATCTCAGCTAACCGTTGAAGAGTAGGTATTGGATCATATGATGGTGATACATGGTCTTCCTCCCATTGACGCAGGATTTGCACGACATCTGTCACTTCTGCTAATGACTCGACTGTCGCCATGCTTTGTTTCTGTTATTAGGGTCTTCTATGTACAAACTATAAATTGCATATTTTCATTATTACCATAAATAAGAATAAATTAAAGATATTTTTGTGTAAAGCCATGCCACCCATCCAACGCAAAGTGATTAGAAGCAAATTACAACAAAAGCTCAACGTAGTTAGCAACGAGCGTGCCAAATTTAATACTCAATGTCATACTATTACTCCATTATATATTTTTGATAACGAAACTAGTATCAGTGCCTTTGTATTTTCACATTTCATCGATAGCTGTACAAAATATATTTTCAGAAATATGAACTTGAAAAAATAATGCAACTTCTAATAAATAAAATTTACAAATGGTAGTTTTCGAGAGATCAACATTAATAAATTTAAAAAAAAATTGTAACGCTATATCACGTTTCTATCAGCAGTGACCACGAAACACCAGAAGAAGATTAAACCTTAGATATAGTTTTGAAGTGTGCAATCTTGCACGAAATGACTATTCTAGTGAGAACTTAACCTCAATTTTGCACAATTCTCGAGTATCAAATATCGGAGAGGCAGCACATAGAGAATAAGAAATCTAAACAAAGCTACTGACGCAACTATTAAGTATACTGTGAAATGATTTAAAGCCTCAAATATTAGCGACAATGTGCACGACAAGTTCATGCCTTGTATACCCGTACGTACGAACGTGTCGCGCGTGCCGCGTATAGGTTATGTACGACGAAGTGTTTTCCAAAGAAAAGCCGAAATGACAGCTTTTGAGGACCTACCTTCGTAAGTGGCTCCGTTTCGTGCTTCGCGTCTAAATTATCACCATAAAAAACGAGAGCCCCGTTATATCCTAGGTCAACCGAACTTATCCAGGAAATAACGAAACTCTTACCCTCACGCAAAGCTCTCGTCAGAAAACACAAGCCTCGACTTGCGAACGCGAACTAGGCGAACTCGCACGACACGATGAACGCATGGCTGAGGACTTAAAAGGTGCGCGCGTCCGCATTTTTCACTTTCTTTCCGTAGAGGCTATTGCATTGTCGCATCTTAAAAAATTAGTGTTATCGCTATATATTTATGTAATCGTTTGAAAGACGATGCATTTATTGATATTCTTTGGATATTATTATCGTTCGTTAAAAAAAACCTTCTTTTCATTTTTCGACGGATGTTGCAATTTCTTTGAACGTATGACGTTTCGCGCCCGCGAAGGTAACAGAGAGACTCTTTATGCGCATGCGCGATTTTAACCATTCGTCTTTGGCTTTTTTAATCAGAATTTTAGTCGATATGCGCAAGTGCATGTGAGTGTTAATTGGTATGTCGGACTGTTTGGAATTGAGTAACTGATAATTGTTGTATCATTGTTATATTCATCTTGCAAGTGGAATTATGATATATTATGATATGTATTTATTAAATATTTTGAGTGCTTGTGTTAATTTTATCCCAGTAATCACGTAAATTGTATGATTCATAATAATCTTTTGTAAATTTCAAAGTAAATTAGTTGACTGTTTTAGACTGTGCTTTATCTGTATAAGCATTAACAATTGAATTATCCATTAATGAAGTGTAATTTATTCGATGATTAAAAATATAATCGTGTTAATTTGTATGTTTTTATACAATACAGAATCATATAAACTGAAAGACTACACAAGTGTTATAGTCGTCATGTTCAAGAAACACAGTGATATAATATTTTAAGATATATAATTAGTATGTCCATAACTTTTTCAAACATGAGTGGTGGTATCGTTCCAAGTAAATCTACTGTATATGTGTCTAATTTGCCATTTTCATTGACAAATAATGATCTTCATCGTCTCCTTGACAACTATGGAAAAATTGTCAAGTAAGTTACAAATTGATTTGCGTTAATGGTAAAGTATTTACAAAGCATCGTATATTAATGTATTTTTACTTTTATTTTATTTTAGAGTGACTGTTATGAAAGACAAGACTACAAGACGCAGTCGTGGAGTTGCCTTTGTTTTATTTCTCAAACCTGAAGATGCTGCAGTCTGTGCCAAAGAATTAAACAATACAGAAGTAATTAGCTTGCTATTTTATATTACTTTGTTGTTCCATACTGTAAAATTGAGTAAACAATATTTAATTGTTTAGATTGGTGGACGTACTGTAAAAAGTTCTATAGCCGTTGATAATGGACGCAGTACTGAATTTATACGGCGAAGAGATTACCCTGACAAATCTCAGTGTTACGAATGTGGTGAAGAAGGTCATCTGTCGTATCAATGTACTCATAACACACTGGGTCCAAGGGAGCCCCCGCCTAAAAAAATTCGTGTGAGGAATAAGAATAAAAATCGTACTAAAACGGATACTAGCTATTACGACAGTGACAGTGACGAAGGTGTTCGTAATCCACGAACATCGGCAGGAACTAATGCTGACGAGTATGTTGGAGATAACGAACCTGATCTGGAAACATTGGGTGCTGCTATACGATACGAGGTAACTTTTAAATATTAATTTATCTTTCCCATTATAATATTTCATTTCTTGGCTTATAAGATATGACATACTACGTGTATCTGTTTTGCAGCAAGAGCAAAAGGAGCTTGAAAAATATAGATACAAAGTTGCAACTGGTCAATACGACGAACCTTCATTACAAGAACCCTCCCAGCCCAAGAAGCGTTTTAGAAAAAATAATTATTTCAGTGACGAAGAAGAGTTGAGTGATTAAAAAAATAAAGTACTTATAATAATTCAAAATATTTGGAACTTCTAAAATTTGTTTCTTATATATGTCTTTAGATATATATAATTTTATGAATCAAGAAATGTTGCAAAATTCTGGTACGTAATTAGAATGAAAATTGCATTTGCTATATTTTTGACGATACAATATAATGAAATATAGTGTAAAGACTATAGATCTCTTTCTCAATGACAAAGTATAAACGAAGGTATTCATTCATTCAGGTGTTTTACAAACCAAGTATGTACATACATCGAAAGCAAACGGAAACCAATAAAAAAAACGTGTTTAATGTCTGAACTCTACACCAATTCGTCGCTGCTTGTTACTCAATGCATTTAGGGCATATTCCGTAATTGAAACACGGTTGCGGTTAGTAAATTACAGCCAATTGCATCGATTGATTTCGACTGCTGACAAAAATCAATCGATGTCATTGACTGAAATTAAATACCACACTGTGGTTCAATTACGGGATAAACTGTTAATTTGAACGCATCTTTATTATTATATCCTAACCAGAGATGAGTAGGGAGAAGCACAACGCTACGGTTTTAGCCGATACCAAAAACATGGCGCTAAATCGTAGCGGCGAGTCCGGGAGCAGGATAACGTGATCATCGCCTCCGTCGATAACGCATATCCCGCCGTAGACGAGCTGAACGTGATCAGGAACGTGTAGCCTGGCCGACAGAGGTTCTCCGCAACTTACCGCTGGTTCCCAGAGCAACCCTTAGAACGCGGCCGCTCGTCAGATATTGCCTAAATATATTTTGTTGTAATCTTAAATTCGAGTGCACAGTGTAAGCTCGATAAGATTTACTAAGTCAAAAGCCAGCACCTCATGCCTGCCTGCGTTAAGGAGTGCAGCGATGCGGTCCTAGCTTCCAGCATTATTTAACAATAATTACAAGCGGAACTATGGTCCCAACATTGAGTACTAGAGAGAACTATCCCGGAACTGTTTGAAACACAATCTGAAAGCAGCACTGAAAGCCAGCTCCTTATGTATACCTGCACTGAAGCGTATGGTGCGATTAGTATTCTTAACAGATATTTTAACGATGTTACGCAGCAGAACGATTGTTAAAACCTATCAGGAACTATAGAACTTCTCGAGAACTATTGAAAAAGCTTATTGTTGGAACATACTAGACTATACTGTTTCGAATGGGACTAATTGGAAAGGTTAGCAAACGATACTTTTTTTAAAAACTCCAAAAAATGGCGTTTACACGCTGTACTTGCTACGTACTTATCTTAAATTTAAAGAAAAACTGTGAAGGTGCAAACGATGAAACGCAGTGGAGATTTACTCACCGGAGCTGGTGCAGCTGATCCGTGAATGCTGAGAACTGCATCCAGGAGGCACTCAGGTGGGCACTGCACTAAGACACAGCACTGCACTTCCGGAACACTCACAGAAAATCCACGGAATTGCTTGAATGTCGCGAGAGCAACGCGAGAAGTACACGAGCGAGAACTTGCTATACCATATCGAAACACGGCTAGAAAAACTGTCAACAGATAGCACGGGAGCGCGAGGCAGCTCGTGACACCTCGGTCGGTGCCCCGAGACAGACTGCTTTGACAATAGCCAAATTCGAAAACTAATCATTCCGATCATCCGATTGGTCTAGATCCTTATAGCCGATAACTCTTCGATTTCCCTCGAGTCGTCCCTTTAAGACAAATCGAGAGCGTTCTTTAGCGAATCGGTACGTAACTTTTGGAGATCCTCCACGGCCGCTTCCCCAGGTCATCGGGCGACAGCAGGGCACCACTTTCTTACCTCGGGTCGGGAGATTCCTCCTCTGCCCTTAACCATATCAAAACTCTATCTTCGCCCGCTCTACAGCCCTTTGCCCATCTTCAGCAGGGCGCCGGTATCTCACCCGGGCTTCTGCCGGTCCGTGGAGACGTCTCCGTCGGGTCGTCTCCTCCGCCTGGCAACTCTGTACGTCGAGACTATCTCCCCACGGCAGATTCGAGCACCTCGACCTCAACTAAACAACAACGAAATCCTACAAGAGCATTGGCATAACTATACGAATCGACCCGAGAGCGTAGCTTCTGAGTAGGTTGGTGACCCGAAGGGAACCAGGAAGCGAGAACGTTATCTGTATCGGTAGTCGGAGTCCCCTTGTGACCGTGAATCGAAAAACCACGTCGCAAAACTTACCCATGTACCAGCGTATAAGTACATCTAGAATAATTGTATGGAGTGTATTGCGCTGTGTATTTTATATAAATCTTAAGTAATAAAGCGAATTTACGGTAACCATAATAATTGATAAGGAGAAGACAGATAAGGGTAGGGATAAGTGCAGGAGACTGCTATGAGCTTAATTAACTTCCCAGTGACCCTGATGGTGTTTTACTTCATAAAAGTCGACCACGACTGCCACCTCAATGTTTGGAAAATACTTATCTTAATGGTGTTACCTAGCAGCACCATTGTTAAAACCTATCAGGAATTATAGGACTCCTCTAGAACTGTTGAAAAAGCTTATTGATGAAACATTATTCAAAAATTGAGGTGCTACACGGGTGCCAGCTCCAGCACCACACTTTTTTAAAATCTCTTTAAAATGATTCAACAATAGGCTCTTTCAATAGTTCTCGAGAAGTTCTATAGTCCCTGATAGGTTTTAACAATCGTTCTGCTGCGTAACATCGTTAAAATATCTGTTAAGAATACTAATCGCACCATACGC
>JARQTJ010000468.1:178673-235434 GCA_030142635.1 Trachelus troglodyta
CTTCCAGCATTATTTAACAATAATTACAAGCGGAACTATGGTCCCAACATTGAGTACTAGAGAGAACTATCCCGGAATTGTTTGAAACACAATCTGAAAACAACACTGAAAGCCAGCTCCTTATGCATATCTGCACTGAAACGTATGGTGCGTTTAGTATCCTTAACAGGTATTTTACCGATGTTACGTAGCAGAACTATTCTTAAAACCTATCAGGAACTATAGAACTCCTCGAGAACTTGATGAAATATTTTCCAAAAATTGAGGTGGTACATGGTCATGAAGTTGGCACCGCAATTTCTTAAATATGTTTGAACAATAAGCTTTTTCAATAGTTTTGGAGGAGTTCTATAGTTCCTTATAAGTCTTGACAATAGTTCTATTGCAAAACATCGGTAAAATATCTATTCGATATACTGGTGGCATCATACGCTTCGGTACAGGCAGGCATGAGTTGCTGGCTTTTATCATATTAAACTTACCGAGCTGTGCGCTTGAACTTAGGATTGCAAAGAAAACAAATATTTTGGCTGTATCCGATTAGTGGCCTCGTTCTAAGGATTGTTCTTCGAACCAGCGGTAAGTAACAGAGAATCTCTGCCCGCCAAGCTACACATTCGTGATTACGTTCAGCTCGGCTACGACGGGACGCAGGTTCGACGGTCGATCACAAAATTCTATTTCCGGACTCGCCATTGCGATTCAGCACCATTCTTTTGGTTTCGCCTAAAACCCGTAGCGTATTGCATCTCCCTACTCATCTCTGCCTAAACTCCGTCAACTGTAAAGTCTACCATCTTTCTTTTTTATGTTCTATGTCCTTCCGTTATTTCAAAGCTTCCACTGGCTTCCACTGCTTTGTGCACGTTTCCGTGTTTTCATCTAGTCTGAAAAGGATAATGTCCAATATATCCAAACAACGTACGACTGTAAGAACAATATATTTATTTAAATTTATCATATGTGGCTCTCTATTGTAATGAATTGTATAATTTAATACTGCGTGTTGCCCTTTTCTCTGTTGGATTTTGAATATACAGAATTTTGATTAACAATGCGCAATTACCACGTGAGGAAACATCAACTATGTGCGCGCATACCGCCATGTGTTTTACATGTGTCAAAGTGGAAACATGATTTCTGATAAATTTATGTTAAAGAATTCTGTATGATAAAGACAGAAGTGCATGACGTTAATTGTGTTAAATGTTTAATATGGATCTCAAAAATATTTGTGTCATTTGTCGTTTGTTTCGTAATACATAACAATCCATTAAAAACTTTGCTTTCTGTGCCTTGAGGATTTCGTCGGCGAAATACTTTATCGTTTTTTTTATTGAAAAACTAATTTTTGATTTTTTTACGATGACAATTTTGTACACTGGTTTTTCTACTCATAGCTAAAGAGTTGTTACATGTAAATTATGTCTTTTTTTTATAATGTATGGAATGGAATATATTACAATGTAGAAGAGAGTTACAAGTAGTATTATCCGTAGTAGTATAAAGAACATTTTATAATTGACCGAAGACTGTAATGTTTAAATTCCTTTTTATAGGACATAAAATTGTTAGAAAACTCAGAACCAAGAAAAAATGTCTTCCTCAAGTTGTGATTCCGATGAGGAAATATGCTGGTGGAAAACAAAGAATCTCATCAAGGAACGACTAATTGATGATTCTTTAATACATACTTTGAAACGAGCCCGAAAATTACAAAAGGAAACGAAGGAGATAAATGTTTCATTACGTAATTATGTTAAAAGGAAACTACGTGAACGAAAACAAAGTCTAAATAGCAGCAATAAACACAAAAAGACTTTGGATGATGACACTTGGATAATAATGGACTCTGAATCAAGTGGTATCGATGACGTTTTTATGACCAATTCTAAACCTTCAAATTCTGCTAGATCACGTAATAATTATTCAGCTACTTCAAAGCATTCCTCAAATAAACTTAATATAAAATCTAAAACTGAAATCTTAAAAAATGTAAGAGCTCGCTCAAAGGAACCTGAAAAAATTAAGAAGCGGGATACATTACCAAAAATAGTAAATGATAATTATAATACTAACAGAACTAAAAACACTGACAGAGTTTTAAGATCAACGAGTAAAAGATTGCAAGTATCATCTTTGAATTCTGAAAATGAACAAAATACAAATTTATCCCATGAACTAAGTAATCTCTCTGATAGATCAAGCCTTACTCCTCCAATTAATAAACTCAATGGAGTATTAAATGGAGAGAACAATAATAATTTAACAAATTCTAAGGAAGAACTAGAACACACAGCGAACTCTGTTAAACTTAATATTAGTTCTGAAGAAATGTTGGATCCCATAAGGAGGTTACCAAAGGGTCCAGCTACCATTAAGAAAAATCTCTTCAATACTGTTAAAAATGGAAATGATGATTCTGAAGATATTTGTAGATCCGTAGAAATACTCCCTGCTAATGGTTCCATCGAATGTGAGAGTTTTCATAAAGATAAAAGTGTGATAAAGGATTCTGATCTTCGACATGAGAAATCAAATATTAATACATTGGATAGCAACAACCTGTCGGAAGAATTAAACAGCAATGTCAAGCTACAAGACAAAAATGATGAAAGCTCTAAAGCAGAATTATTAAACCATGTACAAAATTCAGTTTTGGTTTCTAAAAATGCTGCTAAACAAAATCCTTTTGAAGAAATAAAATCTCCGACACACTCTCTGACATTTTCACAATGTGAATCAATATCAGGCGATGATAGCATACGAAAAAAGTTTGCGCCTAAAGTTAAAAGTAATGAAGTTCTCAAAACCAGATACAAGATTGTTAAGTTACACGAGGAAAGCGAAAATGATTCTAATGTGAGTCCATTAATGACCAGTTCTCCCAATAAAAATTCGTTATATTGTCAAGATAATACTGTGAATAAAATTTTGGAAGAAACTGATAAAAAACCTGAAGATCCAAAATCTACTATGAAAATTCAAGCTAATCACAATGTGTCGCGAGAGCTTCATAAGAGTTGTCTTGAAGAGGGAAATAATTCTTATACTGTTACAAACATAAATCACCCTAAAAAGAACTACGATTCTTATCAAGAGAATTTGGAATGTTTGAATGGCGAAGAAAAAGATTTGCCAATAACAAGACGTACGTTGAATATTAACACAAGTAGCGAATTCCAAGAAACACCTAATTCAAAAAAGATCTTGCGCAAAGAAGTCTCTCATACTGAACCCGAGATAGGCAGAACTGATAAAATAAATTCATTAAATGTAAACGAAAAGAATGAAGTACTCAAGAACAAGGTAACATCCAACCTAGTGAGTGAATGTTTTTAGTAAAAAATTTCTCGAAGGAAAAAATTCAGTATATTCTTTTATGGAATTGATTTTTCAATAATGTTTAATAGCATTGACGTTGTTGTATTCAAGGTAATATTATTTGTATTTTATTCATAATAGGAAATCAACGATGATTTGAATCTGTCACCAACTCATCCGTCCAACAGTGATAGGATACTATCAAATTCTGTCACAGAAATTGAATCCTTAAGATGCGTCATGAAGAAATTAAATACCCAGAAGGAAAAGTACGACGTAGACTTTATGAAGGAATACGAAGATCAATTTTTAAAGAAACATGGACAACAGTCCTTATCAGAAAGTATTAATACAGTTCATAACCGAAGACCAGTAAAGGTACTCGAGTCTTATTATTCTCATGTACAAATAAGTTTTTACTTCGAATCTTCAGACTATACTTTAATTCAAAACATAATAAATACTGGTATCACATTCTTTTGCAGATACAAGATTTAGTTTCACAAAGTAATTTCACCCAAGAATCTTCCGTTACAAGTTTGACAATGAATGATTTATCCTTGGATGATGAGATATTTATTTTTGAAATACCAAAAACTGTAAGTCATTATTGAGATAAAAAAGTTTCTGATTCTCCACAACGTTCACTGTTACATTTACTTTGTTATTTCGTGCAAATAGGTGGACGTGCATAATTTCCGTGATAAAACATTCATGTTTCAAGGAAATAATGAGATTGTAATCGGTGGAGAGAAATTTGAAGTTTATGAAAGAGAAAACCGACCCGTGTCTATTGTTTTGAATAAAGGAGACCTGGAGAGGTCTTATGGAGCAGGTAATAGTTCATATCATTAGAATTCTGTTAATTATCAGCATAGATTTCGTATCTATTTAGGTCATAACATTGTCAAAAATTTCGGAAGACTAACTCCACCATTTTCGAGGAATATCCTTCATTTTATTCTACTAATTTCAATTTTATTCATTTGTAGTAAACCTGAAGGCAGTGCGATCAGTTTACATCCGACCAAAAATATTGAACGCGGAGATCAAGGCGCACGAAATAGACAAAGAGGAAGAGATACCCAGATCGTCGACAGTTCCTTTTCCAAAAAATCTACGATCTCGTCATCCGCTTTTAGGATGCAACGTTGTAAGTAATCCCATAAAACTTTTTTCCTTTCTTATTATTTTGATAAGAGATAATAGATTTTTTACGGTAAACGTTGACAGAGGTTAAAGAGAATACAGCAGTTCCATCTGCATTCAATTACTTTAAATAAAAACCAAAAGCTGCCGTCAGGAGCGCTCGGGTTTGCTGAAACGAGTGAACAATAAAAAAGAACTCAGAATTTTTGTAAAACTAAGGGTCAACGGAATAACTTTGACAATTTTCTACTCCAGGTTGCCAACAAAACTAGTGTTTCTGAAGAAAATGATGAGATGGATGTTACGTCGAAGAGGATAGTTAAATGGCTGACGTCGCAAAATCAGCACGATAACGAGGATCCTGTGACAAATGGACGACGCACTGAGGAAGAAATGAAGCCGAGGAAACAAATTACGGATCAAGAGGATGAAGACGTCAAAATGCGAGTTAAAGAATGTGATGATTTGGAATCACCAAGAAAAAAGTCACGCTTAAAATCAATTAATAAACACAAATTGGAAGATGATAAGATGCAATATAATATTACGGAGGATGAAGAAACGTCTAATAAAAGTTCTCCACGAAAGAAAAAATATATTGGTTTAAGCGACGCGTTTAATGAATCTTTCACGACGAATTATGATACGTTGAGTAGGGATATTCAGTTAAACAAGATGTTGAAAAAGAAAAAGCATAAAACAGTTGATAAACGGGATAACGAACCTGATTTAAAAACGTTAAAACGTAATTCATCGATAAGCTGCACTGAATCAGACAGCGATATTCAGAAAAAGAAGTTTAAAACCTCTTTAGATTTTTCGAGAAATAATATTCTGACACAAGGTAAAAGTAAGTCTGTGAAAAGTGCTAGGAAAGTGAAATTAAATAATAAAATGGAAATAAGTGGAAAGCAATCACAGATGGACACAGAAGTAATGAAAGATGAGGTCAGTGATAGATTGGGAATAGAAGCATTGGGAGAGAATAGCAAGAGGGAAATTAAAAAATATAAAAAACGTAAGGAAAAAAGTATCCAAAATTTTGACGTGTCCTTGGGAAATGAAGAATATGTCTCTTCGCCTGAAAGGATAAGTCAAGACATTCTATCCAGTAGATTGAAAGTGCCTAGAGAGCAACGGAGCAGGTCAGGGAGTTCACGTACAGGAAAACTAAGTTTCGTTAAAAAAATCAAACGTAAAATTCAACTAGGCAAAGATGCTTCGAACAAGAGTGACATTGAGAAATTAAATGTTACTATTGAAAGTTCGCAGGAAGAGGATCAGTCATGTGGTAGTAAAGGTTCGAAGAACAAGAAGAATAAACATGTATGTCTGAAAGATATACTGCGGCGTTCTTACCCTCTGAAAGTAATACCTACATTATCCCGTAAAAGATGTCACTCATTCAGCATATTTGAGTCAAAATTTGAAAGTAAATCAAAGATTGGTAAACAGAAAAAATACAAGTTGCACTTGACTGACGCGGATGATTCTGATAATTTTATGAACACCCATTAAACGCCACTTATGAAGAAATATAAAGATCAAACGCTATAAAACTAGTGGGAAAGTCATTTTTGAAAAAGCAACAAATTGAACGGTATTAGACATGTTTTAGAAAAACAAAGTGATTAGAAGCGAAGAAGAAACGAAAGATGAGGAAGGTGTATACTGATAATATAAATAATTTTAAAAAGTTTAAAAGAAAACTGTCTAAAGGGTAAGTAGTAGCAATTATATATGTGATTAAGAGAAAAAGCGTTTCTTCAAATTTTATTTCAAGAGTATAGGAATATTTAAACTAATATTGAAAAAGCTATTAAACGAAGGTGCTGGAAATATTTTAAATATATGCATGCAACCACGTATAAATAATAAGTGCAGTGTAAGGACTAATGTTTTAACTGAGGTAACGAAGAAGATAATGTATTAACTGAAAACCGCAGTGGACAAACATTAAAAGGCAGTTAACCAAAGATTTGAAGCCTGATTACATAATTCTTATAGGATACTAATAATTAAAAATGCAGTAGTTTTCTTTATTTTGTTGTTTGAAATTTGATATAATCGTGTGCATGAGTGGTTTAATATTCCTCGAGAAGTAATATTGTATCTGTAGTGAGAGGACTAACGAAGGTTGTTTTTATGAATAAGTAAAGTATTCTGTGCTTCATTTCGCAGGCTCAAGTAGGTCTATATTAATTGAAAAGGTTCACTTTAATCTTTCTTGTTAGCCTAAGTGAAACGTTAACTGAATGTTTGAACATGATTTATATGATATATTTCAGACAAATGTATAATATTATCTAGCACACAAAGTTTCTAGCGTTACGTGCTCCAGTAGTATACAAACCTTTGATAAATATTTTCAATTATAGATGATGAAACTTAAGTTTAAAATTTAGATAAATATAAGTTTACAAACTTCTGTTCTTCGTTTTTTTTTTATAGAGATTGTCTTTCTTTCAACATTGCATATTATTTATATATCTTTGGTCAAGTAAAACTCATCATGTCAAGCTACTAATTATTTTCATTAAAAACATATATTTGATATAATATCTGAATATGAAAGTCACATAACTGTATTTTTATATCTTGAACAGAATAATCCATATTGGATTTCAAAACTAAATATTTTTCTTTAAAGCACCAATCTCTCGTGGTACAAATTAAATATTAAGATTACATTATAAGCGTAAATATTAAACAGTCAGTTTATATTTTAAACTATAATGAATGCTTCACCGTACAGATAATAAGTTTTGTTGTTTAACATTATGCATTATTAATCATCCATTTCTATTCTCGTTACGAAAATAATAAAATGTAAGAGTTATAAATTATTGTGAATAGTTTAATCATATATTCTATTTTTTTACTTCGTGTAGGAATATTATCGGTAATGGGTGACCGAATAATAATAAAGAATTTTATTAATAAATTATCTTGTTTCTACAAATCCTTAACCTACTCCACACGACCAGGTGTAAAAAAGTTAAATATTTAAAATATCAATTACAACCCCGACCATGCGTACTCGAGTTACTCTGGAAATAGTAGAAAGAATGAATTCTCGCAAAATAAGTTTCTTGAGTCCATAATATACCTATAAATTTATAAAGCGTTAAATAACGTAGTTTAAAATACATAAGAAATGTATTTTAAAAAAAAAGTGCATTCAGAAAATGATTGAATTATTATATGCATATGTATATATAAAATTTCACGCATGCGCATTTAAATCTTCCTGATGCAATGACCCCTTATGCATCATAATACGATATGTCTTTGTTTTGTTAGTATAAAATGTAATGACAATCACGTAATTATTCTTTATCAAGTTGTTACAGATTAATAATAAACTTTCTAAACTCGCCACCTACTGCCTGAATATTTCCGAAAACATTCTTAAACGAAAGCTGCAACGTGATAGTAATGACTTAAAAAGTTGGAGCACATTAGTGACAATAGGAATACGTGAAAATCGATTGATTTTATATCGAAAATTAATTAGCACTATGATTTTAAGTGTCCTACGTGACTGAACGAAGGGATTTGATTTTGCCGGGTGCATCGCGCATGCGTATTGATTGTATGTACATCGAGGGTAAAAGGGACAGCATCTTCAGTAGTTTACGTACAGCGCGTGGGGAGTGTATCCGTGCTTGATAAAACTTTAATTGGCAAATACACCTTCATCGACTCGAAGTTTTTCGTGAGACATGTTACTTGAATAGCGATAAGAAACGTGAGTATTTTAAATCAATTATGAGCGGGCATCCTGCGATAATGCGAGTGTACTGAAGTTAAAAATCATACCGATAAGAGGCCTCGTCAGCTCCAATGCTAAGCTTCGATTCTGTCCAAAAATTTCATAGATAAATCGCACGTGCGATTTGTGCTTTCCGTAATGGCGGCTTCTTCAAATCATTTGCAATTCCGGTGTACTGTTATCTCATGCCACCTATCTTTAGCCAAGAATATATGTAAGAAAATCTATCGCTTTCGTGCATCCTGTCAATAACCAGCATCCATTTTGTTTATGCACGATCCTGACGCCCGTGCTGAAAACATTGCCCCCTCCTAGCGGCTATTCTACTCATCTATTGCATTTCCCCCACTACTCTCCCTTACAGCCCCTTCTGTCAATCTTTGTACCTATTGCGGTTCGCGTCGCGTCCATTTTTGCTAATGCTGATTTTTTTATTTGCTGTTATAAAGAATTTAATATTGCTACAGATGCTGTCAAAGTAAATCTTGATATTAGGAACAATTATTTAATTGGATTTGACATGTTAGCTTGTGTTACATAAGATTGAAATGCTCTTTGCATCTGTAAGAGATGTTAATAAATGTTTGGTTAGGATTTGCTTAAGGTAAATAAAGTGTGCAATTGACATTGATGTATTTGTATATTAGAGGAATTTGATGATTGATCTTTCTATCTTTTATTAAAGATACGCCCACGCGGACAATGATTAGCAATAATTCTGGGGGTCCACCCCGGATCATGGTCTTCCGGCCTTCTTACGAAGAGTTTAAGGATTTCTCCAAGTATGTCGAGTATATGGAAAGCAAGGGTGCGCATAAGGCTGGTCTAGCAAAGGTTATCCCACCGAAGGAATGGGTACCACGTAAAGGAGGTTATAATTTGGATGATTTGAATCTTACGATACCAGCACCAATCTGTCAGGTGGTCACTGGCAAACAAGGACTGTATCAGCAAATCAATATACAGAAGAAATCAACGACTGTTAAAGAATACAGTAAACTTGCTAATTCGGAACGTTATTGTACACCTCGTCACTTTGATTATGAAGATCTTGAGCGCAAGTATTGGAAGAACATTACGTACGTTGCGCCAATATATGGGGCAGATGTATCTGGATCACTGACTGACCCCGACGTTAAAGAATGGAATATTAATCACCTCGGCACAATTTTGGATTATGTCAACAAAGATTATGGTATTTCTATCGATGGAGTCAATACAGCCTATCTATACTTTGGCATGTGGAAAACAACTTTTGCATGGCATACCGAAGACATGGATCTTTATTCAATCAATTATCTGCACTTTGGTTCACCAAAAACATGGTATGCCATTCCACCAGAACATGGACGAAGACTGGAACGATTAGCAAGTGGTTTCTTTCCATCAAGCTATCAAAGTTGTCCTGCTTTTCTCCGTCATAAAATGTCATTGATCTCACCACAAATATTGAGACAGTATTCGATACCTTGTGATAAGGTACGACAACTATTCTTATTTCTTCTGTTCTACAAACAATTACATACGCCAGATTCCTAAAGTATATCTTCGTAACCTTTCAGATTACACAGGAAGCTGGGGAAATAATGATTACGTTTCCATATGGTTATCACGCCGGATTTAATCATGGATTTAATTGCGCGGAATCCACCAATTTTGCAGCTCCCAGATGGGTAGAGTATGGGAAAAGAGCCACGCAATGTACGTGCAGCAAAGACATGGTGAAGATCTCTATGGATACTTTTGTCAAACGGTTCCAACCTGATAGGTACTTTCAATTGTAGTAAATTATTTATTTTCACTAATTACAGTTTTAACTAATTAACATTTATTTGTTCCCATTTATCCTAAAGGTATGAGCTTTGGCTCCGAGGCGAAGACATCGGTCCTCATCCAGAAGATCCACGTCAAACGGCAGCTCCAATGCCATCCCAAATGGATCTTCTGTGCAGCAGCAGCAGCAACGGTCAACTTCCTCAAAGTTACCTTAACGCGGCTGCAAAGAACAAACGTCATACAATCCACAAGAAAAAAATTATCGCTGCAACAAATCCTGACGTGGATATAGGAGAGCTAGAGAATCTTTCGGACATACCACTGGAAGTGAAGAAAGCCTTACAAGACATGGAACAGGATGAGGTAGACGATGGTCCAGATGAGCAACAACTCGAGGTCCTGGAGGATATCTGGTTAAAAGCCGAAGAAATGGGTGAGTAAATTTTTTGTCACCAGATATACGTAGTCAGGTCACAAAATTAATTTTTTCTCGACAATCAAATCCTTCCAAATCATATCCTTGTGTCCTTTGAACTAAAAGCTGATCCCTTGACCCAACCCTGATTTCATTCTTCTCTTGGTATCAATTAAGTTTTCCAAAATACCAGATGTAGAAGAAGCAAACGTCTACGACGACGGCTACAACCGTAAGAAGAACCGTAAGAGGAAGAAGAAGCAACAGCAAGTAAATTCGGAGAAGGAGAAGCGGGGCGTGAAGTCCAAGAAGAACTCCACTAAGTCTGCAAGCAGTTTGGAAAGCGTTAACGTCACAGAAGATATAGAAATTGCCTCGAGGGAGTTCGTAGACATCCTGGACCATCAAGTTCCTTGCCTGATGCTGAACGACTCAAAGAACAAAGGTTAGGAAAGTAGATTCCAATTGGAAGAAACTCGAGGATCGTGTATCATCCATGACCCCGAGTTTCATGATCCAGACTAAGGAATCTAATTCAGTTTCCGCTTCAGATTACCCCGAGCAGGAGAAGACTTCGAAAAAGAAGAAGAAGCATTCCAAGAATACCGAGCAGAAGAAGCAGAAGCAGAAGCACGTGATAAAGAATAAACGCAAGCACCCGGCTGTTCCCATCTTCAGTCCCGACGAACCATTGGATGTCTCTGACGCGGACGTTCAAAGGAAGCTGATGGCTATGCCCAGTCTGAGCGCGCAGCAGAAGCCATCCAATGTCAAGGACATGTCTGCGGGTCAGTGTAAGATTAATCTGCTACCCGGAAACATAATTTCCGTAGGCAATGAAGTAAGCATGACTGCTGTCAAGGATAAGGCGGTGGTAAATATTACTCACGTGGGACAAATGTCTGGCCACCATGAGAAAGACAATGAAAAGCCAAGGGATGAGTTGGCTAAAATAATGACCGCAAATCGCGCTACTCTAAGCAAGGCTGAGTTTCCGAAGTCGTCATTACTGAAGGCAACGTGCTTGATACCGAAAAGCCAAAATCACGAAATAAATAATACCTCTGTACTTTGCAAACGGCGCGAGGAAATCATGGCAAAGGAATTAAATTCGTCTGGAAAGCAAAACTTTGGAGATACTACAAACAAATCTGTAAGTAGCCCATTAACTGGGAAACCAATGAATAGCTACGCCAGGAACATGATAAAGGCTCCGAAGTTAAGTGTATTCAAGGATAATAGCACGTTGAACCCAGATATGCAGCAGATGCCAAAATTAGAATCCGAAACTAAAATCAAAGAGGACAAGGACGTTTCGACCGCGGCAGACGGACTCCTGGTGTTACAACAGAGCTGTTTCAGTGCTTTGCCCGAACCTAAGATCGGTCCTAACACGAGCGTCATGCTAGTATCAAATTCTACGATCACAATGAAGTCTCAGGATCCTGGTGCAATCTTTAGTCCACGAAGTACCAGCATTTCTTTCGACACGAATAAAAACGATAACCCAATGATATCTTGTACTCCCCTGGCAAGGATACATACGTCAAAGTCGCATCTTGGAAGTCCTAGATTCGACCTGAGCATACACCGAATTCCAAACAGCGACACCAAGGTGCGGGACACGACAGAATCCTCTGGTTCAAGGTCACAAAGAAATCCACCAAGGAAGATGTGGCACAGTCCCAGCAGTAGCTGCAAACCTTTAACCAACGACGACAGCGGGGATCAATTATTCTCTCGGCATACCTTGACTCATCCTGGTATCCTGGATGACAGTTCCTTCCATGGTGGCACTAAGCCTATGACGGTGATACCCAAGTATGCCAAGGTAATCCAGGTTCCCATTGCCAAAGCCTTGCCTGCGGAGTCCAGGCAGCAGTCGTTCACGTGTCCAAACGACTTGGTGATGGAGATCGTTGGCAAACCTAGTGAAAAAGGTAGACGCAAAATGTGCAGGCAGCCTCCGGAGAAGAGGCAAGGTTGTCGGCCGTTCACGGTAACTTTAGCCAAACCACAGAACGAACCTGTGCAGAAATCAACCAAGGTGAAGATGTGCTCCATATCCACCCAGGTTGACAATCTCAGTAAGATGGAGCTGGCTAAAAATTCAGTAATACAGTCAGATACAGAATTCAACGCACAGTCCATGACTGAAGTGTCTACTGTCCAGAGTCGTGGAAATCCACTTGTAACATACGTTCCTAGCATCAGTAGCGATGGCTGCGTTAAGCAGCAGGACACTCCAAGTCAATTTTCCTCGTCCCAACAACATCAGACGAAGAAGTCTGCTTATCGACAAAGTGTTAAATCCGAGGTTAAAATGGAGAAAATTGACAAGTCACCAACTACGAGGGAAGAGGATATTGACGTTAAACCGTCGCTTAATATTTTAGAAGAACAGTCACTCAGCAATCGCATCTGTAAATTATCTCCAAGTAATTTTCCCTTGATACCTGGACATATATCAGACATGCTCTATCCCAATGTCCCATCCATGAACCTGATTCAGGCCTTCAATGATTACTGGAACGCTCAGATATCTCATTGTGCTGTTTGTGCGAGTTTCGCGTCCACTGCGAATATCGGTGGACGTCCAATGCCTCCAGATTGGAGGTACTGCAAGCCTATGGTCCTACCGGAAAAGTCTCCTATATGGGTAAGCTCAATATTTATTTTAAATCTTAAACTTTCCTTCAAATATTTATTATTAAGCATTGCTCTTACGCTCTTCAGGTATCATCAACGCTGTTCGCTGTCAATTCCAAAGAGCAGAGTATCGAGCCAGAAAACGACACTTTACTCAGCTGTAGAGAATGCCATGTGACAGTTCATGCATCTTGTTACGGCATTACTGTTCCACCAACAGATTTAAACAATTGGGCCTGCGACAAGTGCAGAGCAGGAACGGCGCACGTGGTAAGTCCTGTCAAACTTATGTACCAATCATTCTTATACTCTATCGTCCATGAATTTTTACCTTGATTATTTTGAAAATTTCTTTCCAATTAAAATGCTCTACACTTTTACAGATGTGTTGTCTTTGTCCAATGCGCGGTGGAGCCGTAAAGCGAACTAGCGACAGTGGCTGGGCTCACGTACTCTGTGCTCTACTCTTACCAGGAGTAACGTTCAAAGATCCTGCCAATAAAGATCCCATAAATGTATTGACCATCAAAACCGAAATACTCAAACAGCAATGCTGTTACTGCGGGCAAAAAGTTGGCGCTTGCTTAAAGTGCAATCGGTGCGACGCTTTGTTTCATCCGTCTTGCGGACTTGTTGCTGGAGCTACTTTTGTCATACCTGCTTACAGTTCGTTGGAACTGGAGGTAAGTGAATAATTGACTTGATAAATAAATATTAAATGTCTTTTGATGTATCGTGGACTTATTTTATCTTTTTTTTTCTAGGTTACGTGTCACGGTCATGAGACTGGGAAGGAAAAGATTCCAAATATACGACAGGGTGAGCCTGTCTGGGCTAAACATCGTAACAATCGTTATTACGAAGGCAAAATAGATTCTATAAATGATACTCTCTTCTACATGGTCTTGTTTTCTGACAAAAGTTTCAGTTACGATCTCTATCCTTCCGATGTCATTGTAAGTTTAAATAATATAAGACCTCGTGTATATTTCGTTAATTAAGTTTCATCCAGTGATAACGCGGACCGATGTATTCTTTTTTTGTTCTTTTTAAAGAATTACGAGCCAGGAAATCCTCCAGCTGTTGGCTCTAACGTTAAAGTCAAGTGGACTGACAATCGAGTTTACGATGGTGTATTTACTGGTACCAATCATAGAATCATGTATACGGTGAGTAAATATTAATTCTTCTTTTTTAATATTAAGTTTTTCAAGTCTTCACGTATTTCCCTCACGCGCCACGGAACTTCTTAGTGTAAATTCTTATTTCAGGTGATATTCGAGGATGGTTCTCAACTTGTATTAAAACGTAACGAAATCTACAGTCTAACAGAGGATATGCCGAAGAGAGTACTTTCGAGACTGGTGAGTTGCCCTCCGAGTTAAAAAGAAAAATAATAAAATATTCTAAAACTGCTAAAGAAACGTACACTTGGTTCAGAATAGATTCACTATCACTTTTTTTAATGATTAAACCAGCTTCGAGAGTATAATCTCTTATCTCGATGTTTTGTACTGGCTGATGGCACTTAAATCCACTTGCACATACGTATGCGCACAAACATACTTTAATTCCAGGCATCGATAAGTGCCTCTTGTGCAATAATTTGAAAATCTTTTTTAATCTTATTTGTTTCTAATTTAAATTTTCTTTCTTTTTTTTTTTGCCTTTTTGCTTTGATCCTTCATTCTTCCCTCCACGTTCTTCGACCATTTTTCTTTGGCAAAGTCCATCGCGACTGAAATGAAGCACCGATCGCATCTATACGGCAACGATGACTGCCCCGAAACGCCGAGGAAAGTCAAATTTTCGAAAAAAAATTGACTCGAAGGTATTCGCGACTATTGATTGTAAATATCATATATATCATTTTGCATAGTTATGTATACAAGAGCGCATATTGTGTCTGTATGAAAGGGAGAGAGAAAAGAAAAACTTATTGAGACGAAAGTTTTGAGCGAGCAAGTGTCAGAGAATGCCAGAGTCTTTCCGTGAGAGGGCGTTTACTTGTGCTTAATGAAAATAAATATTACGTGTGTACATACATATATTAACGTGTACAGGTTGACTAGGTCGAAACTGATTTTCTTAGATTTTTCCAAAATGAAAAAATTCATAACGATCGAAAATCTCAAATTTACGTTTAATCGTTGCAGCATCCACATTCTGATCAAGTGATGACGCGCATTGTTTTTTTTTACAAAGAATTTTCCGTTTCGAACCCTTTTCTTCGTGTAAATAACGAATCAAAGAAAGATATGATTCTGGCGAAAAGGAATTATCAATTTGATTAAACGACAGAGAGGGTGATAAAGTTTTTGTACATTGATAAACCTATGGGGTATTTCGTGAGAATATTATTTATGAAAATAAAAGTTTTACTTTATGAAAATAATGCAACAGTCCTGAGTTGGGGTCTGGTAAGATTTCGAAAATTGAAAAATTACTCTGGACTCTCTTATCGTCAGCCTGCAAAAGGGAAAAATTTCAATTTCTTTCGGTTACGTGACTGTTGACAAATTTAGTACTTAGCTGGAAAACTTTCATAAGACTCGTACAAGCTCTATCTTTTTTTATATTACATAAATTTCCCCGTTATCTACTTATACGCGAAAGGGTTGGTTAAACCTTAGCTCGCCGACGTAATTTTCCGACTTTTTCTACGACCTGCTGAAAATTCGTATCCCGTGGCACAAATATGTAGTATTAATATGTATAAACTTGAATGATCTTTGAGTGATGCGTGGTTAGTCGTTGTTAATTGTAATACTAATAGCTGTCACGTGTTAACCAAGTAAGCCTGTACACCTGGAATATTTATTTAGCCGAGGAATGTTCGAGTATAGAGTCGCGACTGTGTCGAACGTATCGTTCACGTTAATTACTCCAACTCGAGCAGCCCTCTGACTCTTTCGTAGCTTCTGTAACACGTAACGGGGAAAAAAGAACTACGAACCATCCGAGTAACGAGGTTATTAATTGATTCAAGCTTTTTAGTTTAATTATTAAAAAATAATAGGTCGACCATCGGATTGTTATAACGAAGAAGATTGTATTTTCTTCTCGTTCTCCTCGTTTTGATTATTATTTATTTTTTTATTTCAACCTCATTCGTACCTGCAATTGACTGAGGTCTTGCGAGAGATTAGTGACGATTATGTTTAAGACTATCTTTATTGCAACTACAGGAGAGAGAGAGAGAGAGAAAGAGAGAGAGAGAGATAAAGAGAGGGGCGACGAAGATCGGAAATTAGGGGTTGAGGAAGCTAATTGATAAGGGAAAAATTTTACTCTAATGACAAAACAAAGTATTCCGACTTTTTTTTTCTGTATTTATTCAGTCAATTACTGTATAAATGTCATTGTGTCGTCTATTTCGGTATTATCTTTTATTAAATTGAGATATTTTAGCGAACGCGAGAAACGGCCGCAAGAATCTCAAAATATTGTGCGACGCTCAATAAGCATTTTACACAATTCGTTTTATTACACGATCATCCGTTCGATCATATACAACGTGTCTTTTTTTCAATCAAAAACGCTTCTGGCCGCAATTGAAATGGAGTCACGCGTTTAGTCAATTTAAATTATAATTTTCCACATTGTGCTCGCGAGCATCTAAATGGGATAGAAAAAAGTAAAACTATGAACCATCAAAAAAATATTCCGATAACATCCGAAGAAACGTCCCTCGTCGGCATTTTGTGTTTGATACCTAAATCTGTGATTGATTTAATCGAGGAGAAACAACCGTCTTAAATTGGGATATAGATTTACGTTATAACTATGTATAATCCGTTTTATTCGATTACATTAAGTATTATTGATAGTTTACATACGTGTATATAAGACTTCATCATGCCCACCCTCCCATGTATAACTTAATAACAAAAATTGAATATATATATATTATATATATAAACGTATATACATTCAAATGCCTGTATATATATACACGCACGAATATATATACTTTATATATAGTATCGAGGAATATATATTTATAAATATACATGTATTGTGTCAAGCATCTACGATTCGTCAGATCGTATTGGGAGAGCTTTCTTTGGTACGACGCTAGAGACATCTGTACGAAAATTACGTAAACTAAATGTATGTTTTACGAAAGCAAAGTCTGACACGATCCGTGACGTAATTCACAAAATATACATATAAAAAATTAATTGTTCAATTCTGGCCTCAACCCCCAACTCATTCCCTCCCTTCGCCCCGCGAAGGAGCCTCGCGGTTCGATTTCCGGGACTCGCGTCCTTATAAAATAGTTCCAATTAAACGCAATCAATGTGAACCGCAGTTGTTGCTGAATTAAATTGACATTTTTAACTTTGAGCTATTTTATTTACCGGAAACTTGACCACGGTCCTTTCCTCTTGGTTCCCTGTACCTTTACTCTTTTGTTTTTTTTTTGAAAATTATACGTAGAGACCTTTCATCGTGCATTTATGCACTGATCGGTTCCCTTTTTGAAAAAGTGAATACATCGAAAAGAATCACGCTTTTTTTTTATATCATTGGTATTTAGAAGGAGACAGTTAACATAAATCACTTTGAAATGGATGTACGAGTTATGATAAATAATTGAGCCAATTGTTTAATCTTTGAAAAGTACATTTATTTAGTAAGCTTCACCTTATCGTTAAGCACATCGTATTTCCGTGGAGGAATTGAAAGAAAAGAGAATGAAGAAAAAGAAACTATACATGGTGGATACCAAATTAATACAATCGTTTAAAATTAATACGAAGAATGATACGAGTATGAGAAAATGCATTTATTCGCTGGTAAGTACACGGGTTTTCTTAGCGATGGGAAATCGGTGAAGAGAAATATAATCGGCGACCTTAGCAGGTCCAAGTGCGGATTGCACTTTGAGGAACAACGAAGCGAAGCACCGTGTATACATATCTTTATATATACGTGTAATATGTTTATAATTAAAATAAATATATCATCCATATATATCCGTACGTATACCGTAAAACAGGCTTCGTTGATATATACATATATCTATACACGTATCAAGCAGAGCGTAACGTTCTTTCTCTCCCCCTAAATGATAATTAAGTTAACGAGACTGTACGATCTTAAAAAATAAAGTTTCCTAATACTTAGTGACTAGACGATTCGTAGCGTTAATTTCCACGACGAATGCAGCTCGAGCATTAAATTCTCTCTTGTAGCCAGTGAGACTTGCGCAATCGGTCCACTGCACAGTCAACTAATTACGAGCTAGCTATTTCAAATTATTAATTAATTTAAAAAAAAAAACTAAACAAAGTACTGCAGAGGCCCAAATATCTTAGCTTTCGGTTTCCATCGCGTCTCTACCACGTTCCCTAGCTCTGGTTGTCGTCGTTCTGAAAGAGAAAAAGAAACATTTAATTCACTTCTCCGATTTGCTGATGCAGACTCGTACGATGGGCTCAGGAATTATCACGTAGCTCTTTTTTTTTCCTCTTGGTCTCATTCACTTTGGCAACCATTGACTCTTTATTTACTTTATTCTAATAACGTACCAAGATCGGGTAGAGGAAGGTTGTGGAGGCGTCCTCTTCTCTATCGGTTCTTGCGACACAAGTGAAGCCACCCATGTCGTTCCATTCAAGAGGATAAATTACCAACTCGCCGCTTCCCAGGACTTTGTAGCGCGGATTGGTCGATGATACTATGGCCCTCTCGTTATTGTCCAACCAGAACGTGCGAGGTCGAGGTCTGCCACTTGCACGACATGGGAGAACAACGGTGGACCCTATGGGGGCCATCATGATCGGGGAATGCAAGGTTATCCTGGGTCGACTTTCTGCGCCGCAACTGCTGCCGTTGCCTTTTTCGAGTTCTGCGGGAAGAAAGTATTTTGTCACTGCGTCGTTTAATTGTTTCGTATAGAGAGAGAAAGAAATGGTTAATTGTCGCTTGTTGATGTTGGTTTGATTTTGTCTCGTGACTTGAATTATTATAGATATTTTATCTCGATGTATTTTTTTTTTTTTAAGTCAATTTCAATATCATGGTTACAAAGTCATTACAAACATAGACAACACTGTTCGGAACCGGCGGTTTATTATGGAACGAAGGCGGAGGAAAGTATAATAAATTTTGTGTTGGATCAAGTTCGGAATTAACAAGCGCTTGCGTCAGCGATAAGAAGAGGTCAGAAACAATTCGACTGATAACACTGAGAATTGCATCTCATCCAATTCGTTGGGCGATGTGCAATCAGTGAGGAATCCTCTTTTGCTTCTCCAATTCGACGTGAAGAAGTAATTGGAAGAGTATCGATTTAGTTTGATTATTGACTGAGGCTACTCGTTTGAAATAAGTCTTTTATATGGAAAATTATTACTTTGTCAACTCAAGCATAAGTTACGCTTATTGTCTTTTCGTATGAGAGTAACTTAAGAAAGGGATGAGTAGGATTTTTTTATATACCTATAGCGATAACAGTTTTACTTTAATTAAGATAAAATTGCTATTATTTTGCCCTCTTACCGTTAATTAAAAGCATGGTAGGATTTGATAAGGCAGTACGACTTCCGGACATGGCAGCGCAATAGATAAGACCACGATCCCTTGGAGATGCACACTCGATGACGAGCTTTGATCTGGTCCTGGCTACTCCGCCCCAGGTATTCGAAGATCCTTCGTTATCGGCTACGCTATTTCCCACGAGCTCCTCCAGCTACAATAGACGTAAACGAGTTCAATTTCAATGCTTGCATATTCAATTTCGACGAATCGTACATTTGCCTGTTTGTATTTGGGTTACGTGGAAACACGTTCGGTACACAGTGGCACCTGGCGGGAAATTCACGTATTACAAAGAGCATAGGAACACGAAAACCGTTGGCGACCCAGTCAAAATAATTATTTTACAAATATTATATAAACATCAAATCTCCTTTAAATGTTTTATCGATATGAAAAAATCTTGATACAAATATTTATTTTAGTCAGTGCGATCCTCACGCGCTAATAATATTATTTTAAATGTGAAAAGACCCAGTGATTCAGGTTGTCGACCATTGATGCTGCACGTAATGGAAGCAGTGCTACATAATTGAACTTTTACTTGAATAGGGAGCGAGGAAAAGATTGGTATACACGAGACTTTTCGTTATCGGTCAAAAGATCAATTCGCAAGATAAACGAATTATCGGGAACGTCGCAGGCATTTGAGCTGATTGAATTCTGGCGGACTTTCTTCTAAGAGAATTTTTCCGCCAAGACTGAGGGTGAGAAAATTGAATGGCGTCGTTTCTCTACGGCTTTGAATCGCTGAGAATGGTGGGGAGGTTCCGTTTAAGGATTCACCTAGTGGAGAGGAAAGTGATAGTACTTAGGGAGTACTGAGAGTGGAAGTGGGGAGTTCAGGGGGTCATGCACGATTGGGAGATAAGAAAAGAAGAGAAAAAGATAAAGGATACTCGCACAGTCATCGAGAAGTGATCTGCTGGGATTACTGACCTGCCTCAATGGTTCGCCACCGTGAAGCCAATAAATTTGCGGAGCAGGACTGCCAATTGCCTCGCATTCCAATTCGACTCTGGCCCTAGAAAAAGAAAGGATTTTTTTTTTCATGACTACTGCAAGAGACAACTGTAACGTATTGAATTATTTTTTAAGTAGTTCAATCAGATCGAACCGGTTATTGGTAGATCGGAAATTCTTTTATGAATTGTCATTTGTTGAAGATGATTTATGACTGTTTCTCAAGTACAAAAAAATACTTCGTACGAATTATAGTCGGGACTTGACGTCAGTTGTACTTTGAGGGGCCATCTCCTTCGCGAACCCAAACGTAAATAAGTCCCCTCAAAGTGGAATTTTTTACGCTTACTGATCTTGTGTGTTTGTTTTTATTTTTAGCGACGCAATATATATTTTCACGTGTATTTAATTACTGTGAATATATGACATAGTATGAAATTTAAAGACGCGACTCATATTTTCAAAGTAAAATTCAGAAAGTGCAAGATCATTTTTCAAATTTCTTACCTAGCAGGAATGTTTAAGGCGCCCGGTGGACTTTTTGGCATCTGGACCCATTCCCTATTTCCACCCTGAAAGAATGTTATATAATAGATTTAAAAAATATTCCCTTTCCTAGAATCAAAGATAGAAAAAATTCGGATGCAGGTCTGATAAGATCCAAGTCACTTTTAAGGAAAATTTTCAATATTTTTATGAAACCTTGTTCACTGCTATTATTTAACAGATCGTGTTCTAAAAGACGATAAAACACATTAATTGATCATTTATATTCTCAATCACTGTCTAACGCATCGGTAAATAAATTCTTGAGCAAAAATCTATAGTTGACTTAAATAAAATATTGTAAAATAAAAAAAAGCAAAAGGTAAAGTTTCCATGACATTCGATACTCGAATTCCATTCTCGAATTGTGCTGAGACTCGTGGGAATTATTAATAATTGTTTATACGGCAATACAATAAGACAAAATGTGCTGACTTCGTCGACTAATTTCTAAAGTTACAAAAATCAAAGGCATTTCTCAGAAATTCGTAAAGCACGCGAGAAATAAAAATAAATTTTGTTTTCATTATACAAGCAAAAGTTACCTGAAATCTACTTTTGGATTTGCCGTTACTACGACTCTGCGTGACAACCACAGGTGGTGCTAGTGCAATGTCCTGGTCAATTTCATTTTCCTCAATGATAGCCTGTTCCACAGGATCCTCCGGAGTATGTTCACGCAAGAAGGTCATCGGACTGCCCAGAGAACTTCCGGCAGTAAACAGGAAACCCGCCAGAGCAGTTAGTACGTAAAGACGCATCTGATAAGAGGAAAAAAATTGAATAAAAATTATCAAAAATATTCCAAAAAATATAATCAACATCAAAACGGTGTCCCTTGTCCAACAATCTTTTTTCGTCCAGTTAAAACGACTTCGAACCCCCCAGTGACGTCATTTTCAAAATTCAATTAACGTAACCATCGAGCGAAGCCTGACAAGAAATCAAGGACTTCCTGGTAAACAAGAAACCTTTCTCAAAAGCACTCTCGATGGTAATAGTTGAACCCGGAAGTGGCAACGCGACGTAATAACTTGAACGGTAAAGTCAAAAGACTGACACTCGTACCTCCCTCCCATACCACGGTACCCTGATACCTTATTTCCAAGAAAAAAAGTCCCTAGGGACTCGAAGCATTAAATAATTCTCAGAAAAATAAGAGGGGGGACCAAAGATCCCTTTTTCCAGTTAATCAATAAACATATAACAGCCTTTATCAAGGTCCGAGATATCCTCGCTTGGTTACAAGTTCATTCGTATACGGTTACCGGATGTCAGGTCAATGCGGAAGTGCAACGTATAGTGATAATTTTTTTTGATTATCGGACCAACCTAACCTAAACTTTCATATTGATTCGGTAACCTCCAAATATTGTCATTTTAATTTAAAAATTTCAAAGTACCGATACATCGATCGATTATCAGTTAGCTCATAACCTCAAAAAGCAATTCGATTATCATCCCGTAAAATCATCCGGAATGTCAGATGGAATAGCAACTAAAGGAACAAACGTGCCGGGTCCGACGAGAAAGAATAATTTAAACACCCGTAATACCTGGAAGCCGATTGCAATCATCTTTATTCAGCATCCGACTTCGGAGAATTTTCAATGAGCCACGTGTATCTACCGCTTACAAGAGTTATGCAAACCTTAACCCAGTTTCGCGAAACTTCGTCTGAATATTAAGGAATGCTCGTTCGTCGGCCATATATGTATATACATATATATAAGACGTTCAAATGCATTCGTTGCATTCGTAGAGCCTATGTCCTGCATACGTAATCACATATTGCTTCGACAGGTTAAATGCGCATAGACAGTGTATAAGTGAGAAATACATAATGAGCATAAATAATAATAATACCATTTTTTTTTAATTTTGAGTTGGCCATTTTTTTTATTTCGTCAATTAAAATTTTTCAGGCCTAACTTTACTTTCCTGACACTCCACTGGGTTATCTTAGATTTTTTAACTTTAGCTCGGACGAATTCAACGACCTGTAATTATCATTGTGATAATCAAATCGTGAGTTATCGTCACTCGAAATGCTACGAGAGTCAAATGCGTTTCGGGCTCATCAGTCGGATAGCTGGAACATTCTAGAATCCAGTGTAGTCACGCGACTAACTTCAGGTCTGTAGTGTAAGCGGGGAAATCTCGTAGTTGGATTATCAAAAATGATAATTGTTAGTCATTTAATTGGTCTTTATCCCGATAAAAATTTTGTATGATAAGGATGAACTTTCAGGTGAAAAAAAAAATGAAGGTGTATTTAAGAAATGAGTAAGATGAAATCATTTTCACTTTTTTTGCCTATTTTTTTACGTAATTTCCGTATTCTAAATACATTTATGCATATACGTATATCCGGTGGGACATACATATATGCATAAATGTATTTAACATACGGAAATATATCAAAAATGGAAAAAATTGGCCAATTCTGGCTGCCTGGTCCATTAGAATAATCATACGATTTGTGATTCCGAGACGAATTTACGAGAATAAATTTGTAATTTTTATCTCCCAAAAATAGCAGTATCCACGATTCCGGAAAGTCTATTCCAATATCTTCTCCACAAACTTCTCGTAATTTCCAATTGCCCTCGTACGATATCATCCGCTATTTTTTATCTAAGTTTATATACATATATATTTTGCATATATTTCTCTTCTACAAACACATTACAACACCGTATACAGTCATTCGTTCAATTAAAAAAAGATGCTCTGATAACATCGACAGTTCAACGATCGCCAATCGATCGATTGCCACAAACTACAAAAAAATTTAAAAAAAAATCGTGTATTCCCCAAATTGTAAAAATTCACCAGATTTTAAATTCCAAAAAATAATGCCCAACATCAGATGGAATAAAAAAAATCCAACGTGCATAAAGATCGAAGCGACATTTTTTTTCTCGAAAATCCCAACAATTTTTGCACAATTTTTCAAAAGCGTCTATGAAAAGTATAAAAAAAAAAGATCAAAAAGCAAAGAGCAGATAGAAACGTAGTAGGACCTTCGACGGACCCCCCCTCCTCTACTCCCCCCCCCTCTATTTCCTCTTAAGAACAACCAAGGAGAAAACTGCCTGATTCCACGTAGCCAGTAATTTTCTCATTTAAGTGCCCAACAGTGATGAGAGAGAGACTGTGTCTGCGAGGGCCTCGAAGACGATTAGATATGGTGACACACCCACCCCCATTGACGTCATAGGGCCCCCCAGTTCCCTGCCCCCCCAAGTCCCCCATACATAACTCAAAGCCGAGCAAGTCTCGACCGGCAGCCTCGAGGAAGTCGTAGATACTCGAATAACAGGGACTCCCATACCTGTCAGGTCTGGTTATAATGACTGGCCGTAGTAAACTGCTTCCCAGGGCTATTCAACCTCCCATGTAAGATTAACGTAGGATAGTCTGGGATCCCTTGGGACTTAAAAGGATCAGTCCCAAAAGAGGGACTTCTTTCCCCTCCTTCTTATAATATCCTGATCTTCCCCGTCTTCGCGTACCACTCAACTTTTTTCAATACTCGCGCTCCTCCAATCAGCCATTTACTAATTTGACGCTTTGGGCCAGTCGATAAGTCCCAAAAATTAATAACGGGATAACCCGCCGTACTTTTCATGGGACCGTTAATACGTTTTTCCCTTGGATTAATTTTTAAGCCAACTTTTTTGGGCCCAATTTTTATTTAATGACCAGGGGATACTCGTGCTCTTACGTCCTGCCGTTGCGCAACGAGCATAGGCGTAATCGTTACGTAGGTACTGTTAATCGGGTCTATTGCGTTATTGTGCTCCCGTTATACGTCATAATTTCAAACTACGTATGTACGATGAGACTTGGACTTTACTTAATGCTAATTTTCTACTTTTGTCAGGGAAGTGATAAAAGAATAGTTACTTTGGTCAGGTAACCCTACGTTACCGAGGAGTGACCCTGGTCGGAATTTGATTTTGAAAATTCAAAAGGCCGGTTAGGCCTGTTCAGCTTTGGTAAAGACACTGTCGGTTTTGGGACTTGCGAATGGAAGTCTTGACTATGGAAAACAATGGGATCGAGGAATCGGAAAAAATTTTCAAAAAATTCGTAAATCGAATTGTTTTTTAATTTAGATATTACTCGGCCCTGTATCGAAAGTCAATAAATTTATATTCAATTTTTGTATATATATTACTATGGTTCGCACTGATTGCCAACTGTCAAAAACGAAATATCAATCCTGAGACAAGCCTGAGTATGACGTAAGATAAATAGATCACTAGTCCCGTGATAAACTGATAATCACACACGAGTCATTGATACTCGGGCGAAGTGTTACTCGGAACGAGAAAGAATAATTCCCATTACGAAGCGCCGCAACGTGTTACGCGACTGGGTGTAAATTAGTAGGCAATTCAGTTAATTAATAATACCGGGAATACGTATCAATTGCATTGGGCGTGACTTCAAATAAATTACGTTAATAAAACTGAGATTGAGGCACCCTGATTATCGAGGGTTCTTCTTCGCTTTGTCTTCCAACAGTCAAATTCACGTTCCTCGCGTAACTCTGCACTTTTAGTGATGCTACCGTAGGCTACTAGACTGTATATATATATATGGCACGATGTTACTATTATAGTCAAAGCGCGCGTGAGTCGACTATATTATATGGGTAACCTAAAAAGAAGCAGAAAAATCTTTAGGGCCAATTAAGATTCTCACTATGATTATGTAATTAGTTATTTTATACGATGACTCGAAAATGACTGAGTTGATTTATCCAATAGCGAATTTTACTCGGAAATCAAATAAGTGGTCGGTATAGGTCAGGAATGATTAATTTACAGGAAAGTCTGTCCTTTGCATATATATAGAGCTGCAAGCTGCTGTACAGGACCTTATCGAATGAGATAGTATTAAAAAGTGGTTTCGAGGTAAAGAGTGAAGTCATCGAATAAAATTGATATACACTTATCGTGTACGATGTTAAATAAGGTTTGGCAATGAATACGAATGAAATATTGTACCGGTATGGGTGGAGTATGGAAATTAATGAAAACTTGATAAATGAATTAATTAATTAAGTGAATAAAGAATATTAGCATAACTCGTGTCAGGTCGATTAACATAAACAGAGTTTTTTATAATTAAAAAAAACGTGTAAGATAAAATATTGTTGAACGTGAAGAAAACTGTATAAAAATAATTAACTACGTAAATGCTTGATTATATTTAAAAACAAAGCCTTAATTACATTATTTCTATGGACGCGATAAAACAAGAGAATTTTAGTGCAGTAGCCATTTCATGCAATTGTAAAGCGCAACCGTGGAAAATTATAGAAATTTTCTGTTATTCAAGTTATTTTGAAATCTAGTGATTTTCATGGCAGCCGATATCAATTAGAAAAACGTGGTTCAGAAATTGCCTAGTCGACTTAACCTCCAAAAAGAAATTCCTAGGGAGATAATTTTTGAAAAATTATAACGAAACTTTATATCCAAAATATTATTACTTTTAACGAAGCTTTGACAATCGGTAGAAAACTGTCAAATTGTTATGTAATAGGTACGTGGAAGACATCAAGGAAATCTGAATGGCCGTTCAGACGCAGCGTGACCGTCTCTCTGTAAGCATTTGGTATAATGTGACTATAGTACAGAACGACCACGAACAGGTCATAAACCTTCGTCTACTAGGTTGCGGCCAGCGAATGAGAAATACATTTTCGTCGCGTAGCCACGACTGCGTTAACAAAAGGATAAAATAACAAAATGTTCTCAGAAATCCGCGTACACCTTGCATTTTTTTTTCTTACTCTCCGATTCCTTCCGCCCCGGCGACATTTCAATCTTACGACAGACATAAACTCAAGGGATGATGCAACACGATAGTCAAGTTGCTCCGCGGTAGATTACCTCAGCCAAAAGCATCTATTTAAGGGCCAATAATATAATCTACTGCGATAAATAACTATACGCATATATAACGTACACAGGATGCATAATATGACAAAGTTAACGAGGAGCCATATTTGTTAAAAAAATATTCTGATTAACGCAGCACAATCTCCATATCACAATGTAATCATACGATTATGCCCTCAGCCGGACCTCTTGTTGGACGATAATCAGAGAGCAATTCATTTTTTTCTTAGTAATTAGCCATTTTAATAAATGTGATTATCGAATCGAGTTGTCTGCTAGTTTTGATAATTAGAAATTAGTTATTTTTTTCCTCACTTATCTCCCGACTTTATATCAAATCGAGAACGTAACCTGTACGTTGTCACCAGTCGGTATCGGTAGACAGAAAGTGAGGTTAAGTTGATTTTTTGAAAACTTACCTTGGTGTACTGTAACCTGTCCGCGACGAAGGTACGATTTCGAGTGTTGGAGTCTTTCTTGGCGAAGAAGGTAAACCTGGTAGTTTCTGAGAGGCGAAACGAGAACTGACGAGTGGAGGGTTGCTGTCGGCACATTTATACGTTTCAAATGTAACAATCTGCATCCCTCGCTTGGTGCTGATTGGTTGTCGGTACAGAAGAGTGGGGGCTTCGTTACTGGGGAGACCGATTGAATTTGTCACCCATACGCTCGTCGGCTACACGAGCTTGCTATGCATGACACTCTTTCTCGTATACATTATTTGCACCCTTGCACGTACCTTTATTCGACTGTTTGATTTCTTGGAAAATTCTGACTTCGTATTACTGTTGGTTGTCAAAGTTATCGACCGTAAATTAACTTTGAATTTACAGGAACAGCCGACAAAGACTTTGGGTAGCACTGCGTTCAACGAATACTGGAGACTCGCGGCGAAATTCCCAGCAGGCCCTTTTGACCGTTAAAAAGAGCGGGAGGAGCATGGAATTTGAAAAGTTATTAGTCAACGTGTCAATAGAAATGAGACTTTTAATTTGATCGTTAAGCGTGTTCGCGTGACTTTGTCCTTTTTTAATAAATGTGGAAATAACTTTTTAGTTAATTTTATTAATTTATTGCTGATATTGATTAGGTGCTTAGGCTATGGAAAATCTTGGATATTATCTTCCTCTATAGACATGTGCTTATTGTTGTTTACTTGGAAGTCCAATGTCATCTTTGATGTTTACATACGAAATGGTAATGACTTTTTAGAAATTCGCTATGACTATTGATGCATTCTTGGTTCACTAGTTTTTGGTGAAAGTTAGGCCGGATTTCGAAATCTTCTAGATCAAAATATTCAAATATAGGCTGACTGATCGTCGTGTCAATACGTAGAAAGAATCGTGTATCAAATGAAATCGTGAGAAATTTTTATTTCCAATAAATTACAAATTTTAACATATATAATTCAATATTAGAAGATAAATTATTTCAGTTTTTCTTTTTAATTCAACACAGCTCGAACATCCTGAGAATGTCCCTTGGACGTCTTTTGCACGTGTCCTATGTATATCCCACGGTTATTTCGTGCTGTGTAAAACTGTGTGAGTATACATTGCAAATATAAAATTGATTATCAAAATTAATAACTGAATAAGATTGTGCAATTATTATTTTATATTAATATAAAATATATCACAGGTCACCGCGTTGTATGTGTCCGTAAAAAAATATAACAGTGGAAAAATAATATCTTGCTACTCTAATACCTTTTTAATGTAGCTTTGAAAATTGGCATCGAAAGAAGCCAGTAAAATGATATTCAGTTTGAGGTTAAATAAAACTTTCATCATACCCAAATTTGCGTAATGTTAATTAGTCATCTTATACTTTTTTTACGTGAAAAAAAAGCAAACGTTCGAAAATCGCCTTAACTTCATACGCAAAAAAATTATGGATCATCCCACGATATCTTTTCTTTCCAATGCAACTGGTTCTAATATTAAAATTCTATTACATCGCTGTTACGTAATCCTTTATATATTACTCGTCGCGCGTCTTTAAATATTCACAGATCATTATCATAATTCCAATCAATTTAAAATCTGCCGACGGAAACCTGAGAACGAACTGCCTATGCTCTAAACTTGGGAATCGTCGCCAAATGCAAACCTGCATTAACAAGTGAATAGTTATAAATATTTATAGCTATTGCAATTTATCGTCATAATCATCGTCACGTAGAATCAGATTTGAATTACCGAACACAATAATAATCGTAACCGTTATGGCAACAAATAAAAAAATTATATGTACGTGTTGTTATACCATTCAAATAATCATCGTCTTTTTTGTTAAAAAACAGTATTTTATATATAATAAACACGTAAATCAAGTATTCAAAATAAAGGTAAAAAACCTCGAGTAATCTGAGAATCATGATTTCTATTTATCCCATTCATCATGATGGTCACCTTTAATATAATTGTAAAATGAGCGACCTAAAAAATCGCCGGTTTCACCATGCGTATGCGCCTTTAGTCACGATGCGAATCGTACGGAATGTGCGAATAGTCACGCAGTCTTTTCAATGACAATTCTAAAGGAACCTGCCCAGGTCAGTCGTACGCCACTTTGATCTGGTGCATTAGATTCCTGACTGTGGATCTTCCATGAATTAACAAGCTCGACCAATCGGGGACCTGCTTTATGAAAATTCGACCAATCAGGAGTCGGATAGACTAGACGTACATATCGTTACGACTAACCTATAAAAGTTCCCTAATAGCTGCACAATTTAACTGTCGCTTGGATAAAAAAGCTATTGGAAAGAAGATTGCGGGTAAGACAAGATCAAAGAAGAAAATATAATTTAGTTTTGTAAGAATCGTAGGGGGTTGCGAATTGGGCACAGGGATAGAGAACCGTGATTAAATATTAAGAATGAGGATTATTAAGGGTCTTGGGAATTCTTAAAGTAATGCGAACGGGTGACGTGCAGTCTCCCGCGTACTCGGGTATCGGTCGGTAAAGAAGTTCTTGCGGAATCTTAGATTTCTATCTGGAAATGCATTTTATCTTGAATAAGACTGTGTCTTGAATTCTTAGAAGGAGACATTAGTGATATGCTTACGACATCGTGGTGTCGACTTTGATCGACTATTTCTTGGAGACGATTTTAATACGTGATTACGAAATTTTTCGTCCCTACTTTTCCTCGTAACGTTTTTATATTCTGAACCGAATTTCTTTTTGTCGAGTATCTGCCGTAGTTTTGACTTGGGCAAAAATTCAGCTAGACCGTCAGATCGGTATCAGTTTCAGGAGCTAGCTCTTCATGGGTTAGAATGCTAAATTGTCTCCTGAATCTAACACTGGTATTGTGGATTGCCTATGTCGATATCCTGTGTACTTTCAGACTGCCTGATAATCAGTAACGGTTATGCAATTTGTCCGCGAAGGACGCCACCCGGGGAGATAACAATATGCTATTTGAATTACCATTAGCTTGACTCTTGAAAATTAGCGGAGTGATTCAGTGGCATCTGCTCTCGTTTGAATTATCCGCTATTTTTTTTAAGTAGGTGGCGAGTCTGCTGGGTGTCGAGATTATGGCGGTTCGTGCTTGTTTCGTCTGCTGAGTTTCGAAATAACCTTTGCGATTGGAGTCTAATAGTGTGCTGATTTCTATAGTTTTCGCAGTTGATGGGCGTCTTCTTTCAATAGAGCTAAATTATTGAATATTCCCTAATTCAAAAAAAGTCTAACAACCAATCAGTTCGTGGCAGACATCAATACTTTTTTACTAACCACTTATTCATTGTAACTGGATTATTTCGGATGCAATTGACAAAATTCTCTGTTTTTTTTTTCCTAAATCCACAGACTAAATTACAAACTGCTTACACTGTCTCCTCCATATCCATTACCCTTGCTTCATAAGTATCTCAACGCCCAAAATAAGCAATGAATAATTCACAATTTCAAGATTCCATCAAGGTACCAAATTCATGTATAATACCTATCAAACGTCTACCGGAAGATCTCATGATGCAATATTATTATCATCTTACAACCGATTCTAACGTCAGAAAACACTTAATAAAAGGTTACAATTTTAAGTAGGACACGGTCACTGCCAGCCAATCGAGATCTTCCTAGCGAAGACGTAAATTCTTAGTACACTGCGGAAGACTCGTAATTCGCCAATACTAACAGCGCCAATTTCTCTCACGCTGATTGAGTAATAGTTATCCATTTCCGCGAATAAAAAGACGCGTGATAATCTGACATTAAATTATAATAGAGTGCGAAAAGAAAGCTGTATTTATGCATAAGACACTAGCGCGCACTCGATGGAGTATCTTATTACCCAAGAGTAAGCATCGTTAGGGAATAAACGCATATTAAAAACAAAATTTTATTTTTAAAAAATCACACCACTAGGTTTACTGCGTACGCAGCATAGAGTCATAGGCAGGTATTTAATGTCTTGGATATCGAAGTCATTGACATTTAATTGAATAAGTAAACTTCGATAGAGTTCAGTGTCCCAGAAGAAATGTTGTCTGACCGAATTCCACGTATAAATACGATATTACATCACGATCGTTAGAGATTGATTTGGTAACCAATTATTGACGTATCTCTTCCTAGAACCCTCTCTTGTCTAATATTTACAGCGTGTATCCATCTCACGTTACGAGTAGCAACGATAACCTGAATAGGCGATACATTAATTAATATTATTAATCCACGACAATTGTCACTTATTATTATATTTAATTTCGGTGCAAGGAACTTCACTAATAACCAATAATTGTCTTGTATAAATTCGTATCGTCGAAGGATCGTGGCTTTCGAACGTAACTCAATGAAAAGGGAAACGTTCGTTTTAATCCTGTGTTATCCGTACAAATGGCCCCCCGTCGAATTTAATATCATGCCAATTAAAAGATATTGAACGAAATTAATTCTTATCAATTTCATCGTTTGAAATTAATTGATTGCTGTTTGTTCTATTTACATGTGTGTCATCTTCTATTGCGGACGTCACACGTAACGTTCGTACGATCTTTGTAAGGGTTAAAACAATATTTAGCGATTCCACAGAATTTCTGTAGTCCAGTTTTGCATTTTTAGGAATAAAGTTAGTGTATGATATGTATACTTTAAATATTATACATATTTTTTGGATAGTTTATTGATTCTGTGTTTAGCGTAGGCAGTATGTGCGCTATTATTGGACCATCAATTACGTTATTGCTGGAGGGTGACTTTTCGTGGGTAATTCGTAGAAATGATTGTTTCGGTTTCTGACATAAAGAACGTCAATGACTCGATGGGCCACCTGCAGTGCCTTTAGGAAAAGCTAGGATTCTTCCCTTCATTGACAATAGCTGCATATAGTTAATCGATAATTTATTGATTTGAACAAAATATATGATTTCGTTACGTTACGTGTAAAACGTTGTCATGGTACGGCAGCTCTTAGGTGTTCTTAACGAAGCTTTTGAACGTCATTGATTATGGGTAAATCAATGTGGATTTGTGGATCATAAAAATGTAACTAGTCGCTGTATTAAGAATTCGTTTATTTACATATAAGGGATTCAGGAATATAAGGTAATAAGTTACATTACTTTGTTAGTTTACTATGTCTTTGAACTAGTATGAAATGCCGTTTAAGGCTTCCATGCTTCAATTTTTGGCCTGGTAGTAGAATATGGTACATATATCTTGTTTGTACCAGAAAGATTGGGCTCGTGCTCCTGCAGCATCCACTTGTACTTTGGACGGTTCGGATCTTTATGTGGGGGTAAATCTGTTTTGTAATGGAGCCATCCATACCATTCGACTGGAACTTGGGATGCATCATATTCTAGTCTTACATGGTCAGCGTATTCTATCCATCTGTTACGGCCTATAAAAACAGTTTATGTATTATTTTGTCTATCGATCAGCTGAAGCTGTACGACAACTATTCTTATATTCATGATTATTTGAAACTGAGATATTGTACATTCGTAACGAGAAACGTATAGACAATAAAATAACTCAGTATTTCATAAGTAAATCAATGAAGCATTGTTTTATAGTACCGAGTTTCACGCTACACAATCAGACAATCAGTAGGAAAACTTGATTACCAACAAAGTATTCATTATTTTCATAATAACGATTCCCGTACTTGTCTTCGCCCACTAAGGTTCCAATTTTTAATTCATCTCGCCTGCCAAATAAAATTGTAGAATTAATAACATTACCCTAACCTCAGCACCTCTATAATAGAGGTTAGAAAATCATAGTGATATGTAATTTAGATATTAAACTATTATCAATTGTGTACCAGTATAAAGCTCTCAGGGATTTAAAGATGCCACCATTATGCCGAATTATCTGGATGAAACGCACAAATTTGTCAAGTCCAATCACATTCGCCATTTTTACTTGACAAGTTACATAAACCTGGAGTTTCTCTACACTAGATGACAGGATTTGGTAGCCATCTACCGGGAAAAATTTAAAGGAAACGGCTGTAAATCAATCGGTAATACCTGAAAGAAGAGGCACGTGACTAATTTTACGGAAAACAAGGATTGACAAGGATATTGACAGAAAAGAATATTTAACGACGAAGGCGATTAGCTGTTAATCTACATTGATCCACATACTGTGAGTTGTACTCGAAAATCATTATTACCGAGCCAATAAAAGGTGATAAGCTTTCAAAGTCATGCAAAATTTTGTAGTTAGCTAATGTCAACTACTCGTATCTGTTGTACATATGTTGATTTACCGCGGTTAACCTAGAATTTTTTAAATAATTGGAGAATGGGTAAAACTTAGGAATACGCCTCTCTCTTAAAATTAGCTGCGAAATGTTAAAGAACCTACTGAAGGTGTGTGTATACATATATTCTATATATAGATATATAACTTTAGGAGGGAGGTGTATTCTTAAGTTTAGCCGGAGAATGTAATATATTTATTATGATGTTTAAGTTTGTTGCCCATTGGAGAATTCTGGATTTCGACTCTAAATTCATGTTCTACTCAAGAATAAACCATTATGTCTCTTTTAATACAGATAAAAGAGATTTAGCAATGGCTACTACGCCGTTGATATTTGCCGAACAAGATGTTGAGGGTGGTGGAAAGGAAGAAAATGTTGGAGGGATTCAAAATGATTTTGCATACAATCACAATGTTCACAATGCCAACATTAAGATTCGCATGGGTAAATAATAATTATTACCGTATACATTTTGCAGTATCGAAGTTCTTGAATTAACTGATTGTAATTCACAATATAACTTTCAGCTTTCTTGCGCAAGGTATATGGATTATTAAGTATGCAGTTACTGATGACAGTAATTGTAGCTGCTATATTCATGATGTGCGAGCCAGTAAAATTGTTTATTCAACAAAAGTAAAAATTTAAAATTCCATGTATGTTTCTTATTCATCTATAATACAAAAACTAATTGATTTCTAATTGCAGTACATGGATGATAGGTGCTTCATTTTTTCTGACTCTTGGAATTCTAATTGCTCTTTCTATCAAGAGGAAAGATCATCCTGCCAATTTGATACTCTTGAGTGCCTTTGTAAGTAAAATTCTACAATTTGCAAAGTTGCAATTGAAAAAATTAATATCGCAATATAACATGAACCTCTTCAAGGAGTCGTATTCCGCAGCTTTACCCTCTTGGTCCTTACTAAGGATATTTTCTAATTTTTATTTACAGACTTTGGTACAAGCCTATACTGTTGGTGTTATAGTAACAATGTATGATAAAGCCATTGTTCTCGAAGCACTCTTGATTACTCTGACTGTTGTCATTGGATTGACAGCTTATACATTCCAAACAAAAAGAGATTTCTCATTCATGGGTTTTGGGTAAGTTATTGTTATTATTCATATATTATTTACTATATATTATAACTAAATATATAAAAATTCGTATCAATTACTTTCTCATAACGAATGCATTTGATGAAATTTAATTAATATAAGACATAGATAGATACATACATAATGTATCATTTTCTTTTATAGGTTATTCGCAGGATTGTGTGTGCTACTAGTTGGTGGTTTGTTACAAATTTTTGTACAAAGCACTATACTAGAACTTGCGATAAGTATTGGCGGTGCATTGCTATTTTGCTTATTTATTGTCTTTGACACCCAATTACTAATGCACACACTTTCACCAGAGGAGTATATCCTGGCTACGATCAACCTCTACCTGGATATAATAAATCTGTTTCTTCATATCCTGCGAGCTCTTGCTGCTGCAAAACAGTAAATATCATATTATCCGATGTTATCAACGTAAATTGTACTTTATGTCTCTATTTCCAAACATTCTATAAGTTCAAGCTATCCTACTGGCAGTTCGGCTTATCGGATAACGAAATTAATTCTTATCAATTTTATCGTTTGAAATTAATCATTTATTGGCATGTGTGTCATCTTCTATGGCGCACGTTACACGTTACCTACATGCGATATTTGTGCGCGTTAAAACAATGTTTAGCGATTGCACAGAATTATTGTAATCCAGTATTGCATTTTTAGGCATCATGTTAGAGTGTATACATATATATAATATATTATGTATTTTAAATATTATATATTATTTGGACGTTGTATTAATTCTATGTATAACGTAGGCAGTATGTGCACAGTTTTTGGACCATCAATTATATTATTGCTGAAGGGTGACTTTTTGTGCGTTATTCGTAAAAATGATTGTTTCGATTTCTGACGTAGAAAACGTCAATGATTCGATGAGCCATCTGCAGTGTCCTTAGGAAAAGCTGCAGGTCTTCCTTTCACTGACAATACCCGAATAGAATTAATTGATAATTTGTTGATTTGAACAAAAAATATGATTTCCTCACGTTAAATGTAAAACGTTGTCGTGATCCGGCAGCTCTAGGTGTTCTTAACGAAGCTTTTGAACGTCATTGATTATGGGTAAATCAATATGGATTTGTAGATCATAAAATTGTTACTAGTCTCTGTATTAAGAGTTCGTTTATTTACATATAAGGGATTCAGGAATATAAGATAATAAATTACATAAATTTGTTGGTTTACTATGTCTTTAAGCTAGTACGAAATGACATGAAATGGCATAAGGCTTCCATGCTTCAATTTTTGCCTGGTAGTAGAATATGGTATGTATATTTTGTTTGTATCGGAAAGATTGGGCTCGTGTTCTTGCAGCATCTACTTGTACTTTGGATGGTTCGAATCTTTATATGGGGATAAATCTGTTTTGTAATGGAGCTATCCATACCATTCGACTGGAACTTGGGATGCATCCTACTCTAGCGTCACATGGTCATTGTATTCTATCCATCCGTTACAGCCTATAAAGATAGTTTATATATTATTTCATCCATTAATCAGCTGAAGCTGAACGATAACTATTCTTATATTCATGATTATTTGAAACTTAGATATTATACATTCTGTTACACGAAACAATAAATATTGTAGAAACGTATATGCAATAGAATAACTCAGTATTTCATAAGTAAACCAATGAAGCATTGTTTTACAGTACTGAGTTTCATGTTAACACAATCAGACAATGAGTAGGAAAACTTGATTACCAATAAAGTATTCGTTATTTTCATAATAACGATTCCCATACTAGTCTTCGCCCATTAAGGTTTCAATGTTCAATTCATCTCGCCTGCCAAATAAAATTGTAGAATTAATTAATAGCAACATTACCCTAACCCCAGCATCTCTGGGATAAAGGTTAGAAAATCATAGTGATATGTAATTTATAAATTAAAGTATTGAAAATTATATACCGGTATGAAACTCTCAAGGATTTAAATATGCCACCATTATGCCGAATTATCTAGATCAAACGCACAAATTTGTCAAGTCCGATCACACTGGCCGTTTTTGCTTGGCAAATTACATAAACCTGGAGTTTCTCGACACTAGATGTCAGGATTTGTTAGTTATCTACCGGGAAAAGTTGAAAAAAAAAGATAGTTTGAAATCATTCGGTAATACCTAAAAAAAAAGAGAGATCCGTAGCTATTTTTACGCAAAACAAGGGCGGCTAGGTCATTGACAAAGAGAACATTTAACAAGGAAAGCAATTAGCTGTTAATGTACGTTAATCCACAGAGTGTGAGTTGTACACGAAAATTATTATTATCCAGCCAATAAAAGGTAATAAGTTTCTAAAGTCATAAGAAGGTTTTGTATTAGCTAATGTCAGTTACTCGTGTCTGTTGTACATACGTATATTGCTTTACAGCGGTTACTTAGAATTCTTAAAGTAATCGGCGAATGTCATATATTTATTATGACGTTTTACTTTGTTGCCCACTGGAGAGTTTTGGATTTCGACTTTAAATTCAAGTTCTTTCAGATTTACTTTCTAAAATTCAATGTCTAATTAGATTTACGTTCTACTCAAAAGTAGAACATTATTTCTGTTTTAATACAGCCAAAGAGACTTAACAATGACCAGTGTGCCTTTGATATTTGCGGAGGAAGGTGTTGAGAATGGTGGAAAGGATGAAATCTTTGGAGACATTCGTGATAAATTTTCACACAACGACAATGTTTACAATGCCAACATTCAAATTCGCATGGGTAAATAATAATTATTACTGTATACATTTTGCAGCATTGAAGTTCTTGAATTAAATGATTGCAATTCACAATATAACTTTCAGCTTTCTTACGCAAGGTATATGGATTATTGAGTATGCAGTTACTGATAACAGTAATTGTAGCTATTATATTCATGACGTGCAAGCCAATAAAATTGTTTGTTCGAGAAAAGTAAGAATTTACAACTACATGTATGTTTCTTATTTGTCTATAATACAAAAAACTATTTGATTTCTAATTACAGTGAATGGATGTTGTGGGTTTCGTTTATTCTGCTTATTGGAATTCTAATTCCTCTTCATATCTTCAGAAGAGATCATCCTACCAATTTGATACTCTTGTGTGCCTTTGTGAGTAAAATTCAACAATTTGGAAAGTTGCTGTTCAAGAAATTAATATTGCCTTATAATATTAAAAAGAAGATACAGTGTTTATTATACTGAGGTTGCAGTTTCGTTAGTATTAATTGCATAGAAACATATCTTAATACTTATGATAAATCGTAAACTTAGCCTAACAATTAAAATTACATTTTAGGTACTAGACTAAAGCCTGTATTCACAGCTCGCTTTTCAAGTCACTAACAGAGTCGCTTGTAGTTAAAAGTCACTAAGAAAAAATTTAAAAGCACGCTATTAGCACTAAAAGCGAGTTCTGAATACCGACTTAAGACTATGGTTACAGTTGATCTCATAAAGTAGTTAGTGATAAAGCGAGGTTTTGAAAGACTTAGTCGTGGAGTACTCACGAATGTTAGCAAGTAGTCTGTTCCATAACGTGATACCCATTATAAGTACAGACTTCTGATAGGGCAAAGAATTCAGGTGTTCGAAAGACTATAATTCGGTATAGAAATATTGCTGAGAAATGGAGTCTGCGTGTAACTTTAGGTCTAAATAATGCAGAGAGATATGTTCGAATTTGCATAACTTAAGTATAAACCGAACACAATCGTTAAGTTCTCTATGTAGCTTCTTCTTCAGCCGTGATGTCCACTAAGTCAAGCGTGCAATATTCGAATACTGGCATAATGAGGAATAAGACAATTTTCTTTCTTAGGTAGCGCGACAGACAATGCCCATTTAGTCGTAGTTGATATAGGGTTTTGAAAACTCTGCTACAAATTGCCCTGTTCTGTTTCTGCCAGCTAAGCACTGGAGTGAGAATAAGCCCCAGGCTCTTTACACTATGAACGTATGGTATATATGTATCATCAACCTTGATTTTCTCTAAGTTATCAAGTTGAAGAGTGATAACGTACTTGGGAGAGTGACATATCATGGACTTGGTTCTGATCGGATTTAGGTATACCTAGCCCAGTCATAGGTCCGTATTCACAGTCAGTGCTTGGGACGAAGCACAGTTTTAAGACCGTAGATACAGTAATAATAAGAATTGACGAAGAAAAACGAAGAACTGACTCTGAATACCGGCCACAGACTCGGACGATGTCGATTATGCTAAATTGCAGAATATGACTTCTTGAATTTAGCTATTGATTATTTATTTTTTTTTTACATCAAGCTGTCCAATAGGGCGTCGTATTCTGCAGTTTCACCCTTTTGGTCTGTAGTAAGAATATTTTCTCATTTTGATTTACAGACTTTGTCAATGTCCTACGGTGTTGGTGTTATAGTATCGATGATTGATAAATCCATTGTTCTCGAAGCTCTCTTCATTACTCTGGCTGTTGTCATTGGATTGACAGCTTATACTTTCCAAACAAAGAAAGATTTCACATTCATGAGCTCTGGGTAAGTTATTGTTATTAATATTCATATATTATTTTCTATGTATTATAACTAAATGTAGAAAAATTCGTATCAATTACTTTTCTTTTGTAGGTTATTCGCAGGATTGTGTCTGCTAACATTTGCTGGTTTTGCACAAATTTTCATACATAACACTCTACTAGAATTTGGGATATGTGTTGCTGGTATATTGATATTTTGTTTATATATTATAGTTGATACGCAATTACTAATTCTCAGACATTCACCAGAGGAGTATATCCTGGCTACGATCCACCTCTATATGGATATAATAAATCTGTTTCTTCACATCCTAAGATTAATTATGATCTTGAAAAAGTAAATATCTTATTATCCGATGTTATCTACGTACATTGTGGTTTATGTCTCTGTTTCTAAACTTTTTATAAATTAAAGCTGTCGTATTGACAGTTTGCTATATTAATATTTAGTGTGAAAAGCACTTCAGCTATACCTTTAATATATTCATGAACTATCTATTCGATATGTTGTCAAAGTCATTTATTAGAATCCTTTCAGGGAACAGTCTTTGAGACAATTGAATATATTTGATCAATCATTTATTTGTCTTTCAAAAGTATTTAAATAATTTTTTGATAATTTTTTATTTGAATCTTTAAAGACAGAACACGTCTAAAACACAGATATACATGAGTAAAATAATATAAATTTAAATAATGCAATAAAACTTCAAATTTTGATGTTTGTAAAATCTCATAAAATTGTGTCGTGAAGTGGATAATAACTTTGCAGGATTTCAATAGGAATATAACTTTGTTTTAACTTTTGAGTGGACACAAAAGAAGCATTTTTAGTGCAGTGACGTGATTTATTTTACTCTTTCAAGTCGAATCATTAATTGTACATTATGTTTATGAAAGTAACGAATATTTCCATTGTAAAATATTTGTTAACACAAACTGTCAGTTTCAAAATTATTTCTGAGGTTTCTCTCAAAATCGAAAAAGTCCATATATCGTAGTTGTTTATTAAAACTAATGTTCTTATATTGATTTCTTAATATACCAAAGAGACTCCTTTATTATATTATTTCCTCGCAGAAAGCTATGTTTCATTTGTTACCACTGATAATGAAGATTTGATCTTATGTGATTGTAATATTATCAAAATATGTCACATTAAAGAAAATTAAAAATAGTTTTTACTATGGGTTTGTAAGGGGGATATAAAATATGAACAATTGTACTCGGTGCATGCATAGCTGCTTGCACTTTCAAAAAGGTGATGATGACGGTGGCAGCTTATTTACTTTGAAATATGAATTCCTTTATTTTAATTGTGTTATCAATTAGTCATTGTATAACTATTTTACTTTTTATTGAAAAATAATAAAGCCTATAAAAGTACTACTTCTGGAATTAAATTATTGATCATCTACAGAATAATAGAATAAAACACTAAAACGTCATTCAAATCAAACTTTTTCTCAGAAGATATAAATTGAATGCTTTTTCAGGAAGGAATTGTATGAAATCATCCATTACGCTAATTTTTCTTAATTATTTTAAAAAGGAAGGAAGAATTACTCCCTTGCCAATAAGCTTGTGATAAAGCAACCTTTACACTTTATATATATTTTTCATAAAACATGAAGTACATGTGAAAAATATATTTGCAATTATTTCCAATGGTTCAAAGAATAAACAAATATCAATATTTGAGGTTTTCTGTGTTTTATTGTGGTACATAAATGATGCAATGTATTGTTTACGAGGTTTCCATAGCAGCTGTCGAATCCTCAGTGTACTTGCCCTTGTCTTTACCCAGGGCAGCGAGGCGACCCTTGCTCCTCCTGTCGATGATCTTTTTGCGATCCTTGTCCATCTTCAACTTGACGATGACCGTCTACAAAATAAGAAATAATTTCCATAAAGTATTTTCTTTTGCATTAATAGCCACACCCATCTTTTGTTTAATATATAAGATCAGTGCCAACTACTCTGCATTAATCAGACCAAGTTCAGACAAGTTAGCCGACAAACAGGAGAACCCTGAACGCAGTTTCACAAGCCAAACTTGATTGTCCGCTTCTACGTGAATGGTTTAATTCATCATATCAAGATTTCTTATACTACACAAGTGAGAATTTCTGCCGACTCCATTATAGAATTTACCTTGGAGGGATCGATGCCTACGTAAACGCTGGCACCATTAGCTTTCTCGCGTTGAATTCGTTCAATGTATATAACAAATTTTTTCCTGTACACTTGGATCACTTTGCCGACCTGTTGACCCTTGTAGTGACCACGAACAACCTGAACAGAAGAAGAATAAGTGCCATTAGGATATACAAAGTAATTATACTAATATCCAAGTACTTTTAAACTAATGTTCAGTGCCAACTTTTCTGCAGGATACAAACCGGATGTAATCGGTCAATTGTCACCCGAGAGAACCTCGAGAACTATTGAACGACTCGCATCGTTTGTTCGCATCATCCGTGAATGGTTTAATTCATCATAATAAATTAACTAGATTATATAAATGTTTAAGAAGACAAAATGAACTAGTTAGACGCAGAATTTGTATGTTTAAAATAATTTTAAAAAACTCTATATTCAGCTGACAAAAGTCAATGTAACATGTCCTGTAACACGCAACCAGTAAAACCCACATAGACAGACACATGTGGGGTGTAAAACATAGAGGTTAGGTTACGTAAAATGTATTAGCTGCATTTATGCAATTAGCAGAGGGTTACAAGAGAAAGAACTTCAAAATTAAATATTCTAGTAGTAACTTAAAAAGGTTATGGATTGGAGCACGAAAGCGGTTTAAACATTGAGGTTAGGTTGCGTTACCTGGACTTCGTCTTCCTTGCGAATGGGCATAGAACGCACGTTGTATTTTTGTCTCAACTCCTTGGAGAGAGGTGCGGTCATCAGCCTCCTTCTAATGTGAGAAGGAGCAGTAAAATGCCTCTTGCGATTTTTCCTACGCGAGGAAGTCACCAATCTGTTGAACTTCATCTTGTCGAATCTCCTGGACACAAAACAGAATGAAATTATCATGTAATTTCATTGGCAAACATTTTATTTAAATCTGGTATACGCATTTGTCATGCTTGCCAAAACTATGGGTAACAGTGTATTTCAGTGAAACTCAAAAAGTCTATGGCAAAACAACGATTCGCATGGGTCTTACGAGTTCTGTCACTGGGCGACAGAGTTGTGCGATTTTAATTAAACGTTTCTGCGCCATGGAAAAAATACTGCTGCAGTTTGCCGCAGCGAGGATTGTACTCGGTACTTTTCTATGATTTCATTAGCCGATTCGATTCCTTTGTGGAAGATTAATGCAGATTCTCGATCGTCAAACTCACCGACAACAGCAAAGTACCACAACACTAACCGGAAGAATGCCCACGCGCCGGAAATAAGGCGCCGTACAGTTTGCTGAGTGCGCAGTCCGCACTGCGCACCGGGAAATTTAAATTACTGTACGTAACCTTTAGACTAACGAAGAAGAAAAATTTTATTATCAAAAGCGGATGATAAGCCTTCAAGTTATTATTACACGATTATTAAGATTAAATCATAATAATATACAACTGAAACAGAGATATCAATGTTAACAATTTCTCCATTATATCAGAACGCTATTTAAAATAAGAATGTCTCGATACTTAATGAATATTAGGTTAAATTTTATCAACGCTGTGTCAGCCTTATGTTAAAATTTATTATAAAACTTTCGAAATTCCTTTATACTATTGGTAACCAGTTACAGATGTCGCCAGTTGACACTCTTACTATTGGCTGGCCTTGATACAAGAAATCCAATTGAAACGTTGCTGAGTTCAAGTTCTAGCTGGAACTGTGTTCTCCGTTCGTTGTCAGCCATTTGCGGCCATTGCTCGTAAGCAGCTCGCCATTTTCGCGTAGCTGCATTTTCGGACGCTTCCAAATTGATTAAATTATGGAATTAGTTAATATAAAATCAAAAATGTGCATCAAGAGCAGGGTGAGTACTCTAATATCAGTACAGCAAAAAGCTTGGAATATAAATCAACCGTGACATACCTATTGTGAAAATGAATGTAGACAAAAAAATGTTCGTGTTTCATTGTTTTTACACAGTAAATATTGGATATATATTTTTGAAATCCCTTGAGCATGCCACTCATTATGTCTGCAGAATTTTAAAAGTTCTATTGCTATCGCTTCTGCTTATTACAAACTCTTTCCATATCATCGAATGATATATACGTTTTTTGCCAACTGTAACGATCTCAACACGATATTTGTTATATTTCGGTTGTTAAATTACTAGCGAGGAATACGTTATCGCATCACAAGCTGCTAAAACACTTAATTAAATAATTCTCCAAACAGTCTTTTATTTTTTCTCGATAATTTCTTATCTGGACTACAGCCATTTTCCTGCTAAACAAATTAAGATTTGATTACCTCGATACTTCTTGCCCGGTTATTCACTCGTTAATACTGTAACTTATAAAACTTTTTACTTTCACTTTTATCAGTGATAGACGTTTTTACGCAATTTTCTGGAATATCTGAGTAAGTAGAATTTCAATAGTCCGTCCAAAGAAAGCCCATCGATGCACACCTGTCGTATCTACATATATACACGTAGCAATGTAAACTTGTCTAATCGTATTACAAAATGGAGAATCCGATCGACTCACGATTAAATCAAATGCTCAAGTTCGATTAAGAATTACACAGAAACGAATTCTTTGGCACAGCTATAAAATCTATAATAATTTTTCTCGTCATGCTCGACATTTCTTCCTTCACGTTCCATTAAAATCTGCATATGTTTTCTCCTTGGTCTGCCGTTCCAACCATTACGAAACAATGAGGATCACGTGAGCAACGTCATGTATTCGCAATTTTGCACAAGTTCTGCGAATATTTTCAGTTTGCTGTATCTTTCGAGACGCGTAGATGTATATTAGCTCACCTGAAATTAAAATATTGAATTCTTAACTACGGTATATATTAAAAATCCAATGTTAATGATCGTTGTGGCATTGACCCTGACCCACATCAATAAATACAGACTACACACTCCTTGCTTTTAGAGAAGATACGATTATTAAAACTAATCCAGTTAGTCTGCAATTTTTATATTTTCTTTATACTTAAACGATTGCGTATAAATATATTCAAATCTAAATTTGTCGCTGCTCTTAGGCTTGGCAATGAAAATGCTGTGCAGCTTCTTGATCCGTGTCACAATGCTCGCCATTTAAGTACGTGATTTCCTTTGGAAAAAAATCGTTTTCTTATCGTTATGACGGCCAAAGGTGATTCTGATAAGTTTTAATTATTTTCCTGTAACGTGCATACGACTTCTTGTCAACAGAATGCAAAACATCGGACACTGACGATACTTCAGTGTTATTTGATAAACCCAAAGAATGTGAACTTTTGAGAGACTGTCAAGCAATTTATATTGGCCGAATTACGAAACGATTAAGGAGTGAAGATATTTTTATTGACTTTTAAAAACGTAAAGGGGAATATCGTCTGTTTATAATTTGTAAATACTTCCCGAATGGCGTGAGGTACAGTAATTTTATTGTCGCAGATAAAAATCCTATAGTCGTCGCATATTTTCTCAAATTTTTAACTCGTGACATTGAATCGTTACATGTAATTTATATTTTATATACATAATTTAAGCCTGTTAATATCTCACATACTCTAGTACTTTCTCTTGAAACTATTATAATGGTCAAACATTGTTATATACAATGTACGTATTTCTAGATAGAGTATGAAAAATAATAATATTATTCCAGATCTAAAATATGGATGTTTTAAAATAGCAAAAATTAGTTTAATTAAAGAACAGAGTTTCTCTTAAGTAACAATGTTTATGGATCCGGGTAAAGTTATCAGAGTGACATCACCTGCAACAAATAATCGTGACTAGCGTCATTTTTATTGAAATATCATGTCCTTATCGGTCGCAGTACGCTAAACAAAGCAGTTCTGGTTCAAGTGGCCTATGATTTAATGGCAGGATATTAAACAGGTCACAGTTGATAAGGAACGAATAAGAGGCTTGTATTCCGTAGGCGTGTCTTGTATTATAATCTTATTTATTTTTTTTCTCTACATTACATTGAGAATGATTCGATCAACATATTTGTCACTTACGATTAGGTACACAATATTGATACAGATGTTTACAGTTGAATGGAATAAAGATGTCGAAGACGTAATAAAGCAGCAACCAATGAAAAGTCCACATTAAGTGGGTGTGTTCCATCCATTTATCTGTCTTCTTACGTTATTAACTGATGATTTTGGTTATAGTTACGTTTTACGTGATATTGATAACTGGCATTTATAACTTTAAGCTTCTTTGACATGCTTCCCTTCAAGGTTAAACCAAGTATCAGCATATAATGTATTTCATAGTTTTATCAGGCAATGACAATTGCTAGACAAAGCTAGACATTGATGAATATAAATTTTTCTTATCAAATGGCGCTCAATGATCAATTGTTAAATAATGTTTGTGCACAATTTGATTGTGAGATAAAACGCTGAATGTAATGATTAAGCTACGTTGGAACGAATGGTAGTTCAGTTTATCATTATGAATGGAAACTTATATTGCTCTCCGTAGGTTGTCGATTGACCAATAAGCTCAATTCTTGAATTTTGATTTGATCGAAACCTATTTTATTTGTGCTATTGTCATTATTTTTATGCAACAGTTATTATAATTTATATAATTATTTGATTGCAGATCATTAGAATGGTGGTGAGGTCAAACTCCTAGGTAGCATTGTTAACGAGCTTCCTGGAGACAGAGTTTGGATCGATTAGCAGTTGCGTACATCAGTTCTGAATTTCACATTGATCTTTACTGACATCCTATTATTCTCACTCTTCTTTGGAACACTGTTGCACACTTCGAGAAGGGACTTTCATACTTGGATGCTAAATTGGAGATTACCAGTAAGGACACATTTATCGAGTGCATCAAAAACAGATACAAAAATGGGATCATCGGGGCCCCAGGACAGATCCCTGAGCAGTGGGATTTCACTTCCTCAATGGATGAAAGGAAAAATGGATTCAAGGTATTGCTAAAATTATTATATTTAATTATAACCTGTTCGCATAAACTTTTTTAACCAAACTCTATTAGATTGACGAAGCAAAATTAATATAAGTTGGAAGATTTCATGTCGGATTCTTTTTTAATTCCCATACGTGTCCTCGACATCTTGCTTAGCCTACAGTCTGTTTACTTATTTATACTTTGGCGACTTCATTTGTCGCCTCTGTCACATTGTCTATTCCAGCTGTGCCATTCGCGCACTTTCACTCGAATGTTTTTGAAGGTTCACGTGTTTCTGGATCTACTTTTGGAATTGAATACGTAATTTACGTAGTGTATACCGTTTGAGTAGCTGTAAACACTTGACCATGCGTCATTCACTTTCATAAACCTGTATGGTAACCGATGAACGAATCGTATTGGAACACGTACACTACTGTTCCTCTAAATAAATGTTGAAATCATTAACAAAATGTAGCACGACGTATTCTACGTTGGCTGACATTGACTGATAAGGAATCTATCAAAAAATAACGTATTCTTTAATTATAAAAGAAATGAGAGACCAATGACGTTGAATTGCATTCAAAAACAGTATGCGATTATTAAAAAGGCACGGAGGCCAAAGGTCAATTCATTGTAACTGAAAGGTTAAAGCATCCTTACTATCTGTCCACTTCCATGGTGAACATCGGGACGTTGCGTCAGTAATCGTAGCAGCAGTCATTTATTTGATGATTAGTCATCGTTTGAACTATAGTTTGTGCTGGACTAATATGCTCTCTATTATCGTACAGAACCCGCTCCATTATTTTCCATGGACGACCAATCATATAGCTGACCCAATTTAGTACTTCTCCGTGGTGAACGCTGAGAAAATTTCCATTGGAAAGTTTTTTCGTTATCTAACAGCACCTTCGTTCTTGACGAAATGTCATTGAGGATTTGATCATCGAGTTTCAAGGTATCAAAATCATTATCAGTCTGAGAAGCTGTTTGGCCTCAGGTCATTCGTCGTCGATCCGGTTTATCTGAATAGTTTTCCACCAGTCTCTGACCTAACGGTTGTTGTGTTTTAACTTTGATGACATTTCTTGTCAACGGATGACATATTATTCTCATTAATATTAATCGTTACGCACTGCTCCTTTCTTATTACCTACAATTGCACGATGGACGATTTTACACGACTGTTTAGTGAAATTTTTTATCTTTTTATGATAACACATTCTCATTAATATTAATCATTACGCACTGCCCCTTTCTTATTACCTACAATTGCACGATGGACGATTTTACACGACTGTCTAGTGAAATTTTTTATCTTTTTATGATAACACATTCTCATTAATATTAATCATTACGCACTGCTCCTTTCTTATTACCTACAATTGCACGATGGACGATTTTACACGACTGTCTAGTGAAATTTTTTATCTTTTTAACATACTCTTTGCGCACACTGACTTTTATTACGTTGACGGTAGACGAGTCTTCGCGTCGGTGGATCTAAGCTAATATAAGTTGTTAGTGTTATTAACGTTTACGTTGCACAGGTGTTGGCGAATCTATTATTAAAAGCAGCGTCGCAACCCTCTGACGATGGAAAGTTCCTACGAATTGTAATTTACTTCAATTGCCCAATCGTTAGGCACTGGAAAGAAGACTCTTCCTCCTTTCGTTCTTCACTTAACTGTTTCCCTTGGTTCACATAAATTTGAATCATGTAAAAAGAATTTCATTATAGGTACACCTTTTGAATAGGTTGAAGAGATTTGAAAGTTCAGTTAAAACATTTTATATCACCGTGTCTGCCATTTTTTTTTTTTATGACGGATGTATACCTGTCAAATCATCCGAACGGGACGATGTAACACGCACGGGTGCGAAAATTGGCGTGCAGCAGCATCACGGGACTGATTATTTTTAGAATGTATTTCGGAGCGCATTACTACTGGCCGCAAGAACTATGACGAGGTTATGTCAATTGGTTCTCTGACTCTCTCGCTCTTTCAATATTGTAGTATGAACGGTCCGGGCTACGTCAGGAGGCGAAACGTCTTGTTACAAAGAATTTCCTCTGCTTCGAAATCCCTTCTCTTTACTGGTGCCCATTCCCTCCCGGTACAGGATGAAAAATCTTTTCATCCTCATGCGAATTAATTTTCTCCTTATTAGTAGTGCTATCAAATGCTAATCAATTGGAATAATGTAAATTGTCTGTGTAAGTTTGATTTTTATTGTTGTTCTATCACGAGCCTTCGTTAATTTTATTGTTTATATTTCTATTTTTATCCTCTATCTTTGAACTCACTCCGGTCCCGCGTGCGTCAATTTGCGAAAAATAATATTTAGCCTTAAGACGTAAGAATGCTTAAGTAGGACGCTGATAATTTGCTAGAAAATATTATTTTTGTTTTTTTCTCGATTCGCTGCGTTCTCTCGGTTAAGTTTTTGTCAACGCGCGAATGAAATTTCAATTTCGTACAGCGTCAAGCTGACAGCACAGGGGAACCTGACTTTTGGATACAAGGTCCTTTTTCGCAAGGTTTATCAAGGCGAAATATTCAGCCTTCCAAATACCAATTTGAACAGAGAGAATAATCGTGTTTATAACGTTGAAAAATATCACGGGTGCGCGACTCAGGCTGTTTTCTACGTTTTTTAGTTACTATTTGCCGCAGAGAAACTTATTGAAGTCTTACTAATTGTTTTTACTTCGATAAAAAAATATCTCGCTCACTTAAATCCACACTTTAATCATTCGAACGGTACCATCTGTGGTTTAGCTATGGTTTCTAAAGTGTTTTTTGTTATTTCTTTTTGTATTAATTATTTCTTTTTCCAAGAAACCAATTCCGGCTCAGGTCTAAATTTAAATGGAATCCTTTTTTCAGGACGGTTGCCAATATATTGAGGACAAGTGTCTTCGATCGCGCCAGCTGCAGTAACTCCGTGAAATCTGCTTCGCCAACACGGTATTGTCGCTCTCGTTGCTGTTCAATATCGCGATTTGTTCCTGCTGCAAATTTCAAGTCTCTTGGACGTTCGATTTCATTCCCGACAGACAAGCTTAGTAAATTTCTTAGCAGACTGTGGATCGATTTATTTTTGTTTTATACAGTGATGAACAAAATCAATTTACTGATAGGACACGACATTTTCACGGTCTTCAATGTGTCTCCTATCAGTCATTACATGTCTCTACCTAAAGAGTATAGTAGGTCCATCTACAATTTTCTTTTTGCACCTTGCAAAATCATGGTAAATCCATGAATTGGATATTACTATGGTGTTCATCGTGTAAGGTGTGTGTTTAGTTTTTAGTCTTGTTCATGGGATATCAATTTCTTTAAATCGAATAATTGTGCAAGCGTTGACATTTGTTTAAGTTCAGAAAAAAAAAGTGAATGTGGTTTTCTTGACATTTACAGGTCACCTTGATCTTTTGTAATTGCAGATAACGTTTCTGCTGATCGATAACTGTAAAACGATGACTAAAAATATTGATACGCCTTTACAGATTACTTATTAGTACTTATGATTAATTTTAATAATGGGGGCTTGTCCTTCTTTGCAAAAATATCGAGCCTCTAAGCTTCGTACTGTAACAAAAAATTAGGTTGGCTTGGACAGTTATCAGCAGTCGGTTATCACCGAATGATAAACGGATCTCATAATGTATATGAACTTCCTATTGCGTATCTCTTAATCCGATCGTCATAAAATCTGGAGGCTCGCGTCATATTTGTTCAATATTTGAAGCGTCGTTTAAATGGTTTGCACGAAGCAAATAAACTGCTATCGGCTGATCCCCAGAAAAATAGAGAAAGAGATAGGGGAATACATTTTTGCCCTTTTCTCTTGTAGCCTCACTTTGTCTACCTTTTGTCATCCCAGTCTACAATTAAATATTTTCCATTGTGAAATTTGTGTACACGGCTTAATGCCTTCCACGTGTAAACAATAAACACGACTAGTAGTAATCTTACATGTAGAAATCTTCCATAGGATTTAACATGAGAACGAGAGGTCTTGCTATATGCGAGTCTGATTGAAACTGAATGACTTTTGCACAGTATTTTCGTGCAATTTGAATGGAATTTTAATCCCAACAATTTTATTCGTATCCTGATAACTCTTAATTCTTTTATTTCAGATTTGATTTGGACGAAAGCACCTTCAGTCCACCGTCCCACGACGACAACTTCTTCTACATTCGTTACTCAAAGCAGTCTGCCAGTCAGCAGCAGCAGGAGCAACAACAACAGCAGCAACAAGAACAAGAGGGCTTTCGCTCTATCGGCCAGGTTCTTGTCGAGACTCAGCATAAAAACGTGACGGCTTCCAATCAAGTAACATCCGAGCAGCAGGCTGTACCTACCTTTAAGAAAATCAAGGAGATCGACTTTAGCAAGCATCCCTTGCCTTGTCAGCCATTTGTCCCTACGGCAATTGCTAAAGGTAAATAATTTGTGAAATATCCAAAAGAAATCGTCCTGACTCTGATTGTATTTTATTTGTTGTTACATTAGCAATATATTTTTCTTTTACTCTTTTATCGTTAGACGATACCAGTCACGAGGAACGTACCAGGCAATCTTTAAAAGAAATTGTAATCACGAATCGTTTACGTGATCATGAAAGATTTGTTCAGTTACATGCGGCCTGGTCCGTCTGTCACTTCTGTTGATAAACATATATTTATATTAACAGATCTTCGAGTAATTTCGCTAAAATTTGTTTGTCTTTTTAACTCGTCAATTCGATCAGAAACAGCTGTATCATGAAATAGAAAGTTGGCTTAACGATCAACTCCATTTAATTATTAAACGCTGCACAATCCTTAGTCTAAACAAACTCGTAACGAATTACAGTGTATCGATGATAATTTAGAGATACTTAAAAGCACGCGACATTTTACTGATAAATGCGAAATTATATTAACTTTCGATTGTCGCTGCAAACTCAATGTCACGTGTCTGTTAATCATTGCTTTGAAATTGTGCGTCTCAAACTTAATTTGCTTTATCGTCTATGTGTAAATTCTGTATATTTATTTAATTTTGAAAAATGATTTCCAGATCAGCTGTTATCGATAAGCTTAATATTTTTTTAATCAATGTTTGGTTCCCATATGTTTCTTTCGCTTTATTACTGCAGTTTATTTTATTTCCATTTTAAATATTTTTATTTATTTCCTTTAAATAATTTTTAATGGTATACTTCCTGTTGAGTGCAAATGATCGTTGCGAATATTCTCAGCTAAGTTTGCGTTCAAATTATCCTGCGACACGACGGCAGTTGTCAAATCAGTTATCACTCGAATGACGTCTAGCTGATTAGAGCGGAGTATGATAAACTAGGACCACCGCGGTGTTAAATGACCACCTGTGGTTTGTTAACTTTTTTTAAAAATAGCTAGGCTCTAAAAAAATATTTTTTTTTATAACGTTACGACGTGCTACCTTTAAGATTTTTATATTTAGAAGCTACTTTTTGTAAGTAGAGTTTTATCGTGTAATCAGTAAGCATACGTCGGGCTAAAAAATGTTTACGCACTTTATTGTATCAGTGAAAAGGTTTGATATTAGTTGAAGTCATTTGGAGCGTTAAAATTTATCTCTGACAATTTATTAGCGTGCCTTGTTCTTTGGTAAAAATTTATTGTATCTCAATTCGCGAGGATACTTCTAATTAAGAAGTATCGAATTAACGAGATGGATGGAAACAATTTTACAACTAGAGATATATATTTTGGATCTCACGCTATACATTTCAATTTCGTAATACCTAATAACATGAAAATATTGATTAACGCGTACTTGCCATTTCTCCCACTTTGTATCTTCAACTTCGGACTTCAAACGATTTCTAAATCGACTCTGCTAATCTGCCATTGGTCGCTTTTGCCGACCAATAAGAATCGACCTACGTTATCGTGTCATGCGACTGATATAAATTTCGAGGAAGTTAAACTCTTCTTTCAGATTCAAACGAGACCTCGGAACAAGTCGGGGCTTCAGCCGAGAAGCCTGCGAGTATTCGCGTTTTAAATTGTTCTCACGAGCGCGTTTGTTTATAATTTTCAAAAATATACAAATTCACGTTGTTCCTCCGAAAGACTGAATACAGACTAATCGTAAGATTCGCCGTGACTAACTGAAACATGTCAAAGAGGAGTCTTTAACGAAATGTGTTATTAGACACTGTTAAAAGTAACAAAAAAAGACTGACAAATACTATTAGTCGTCCTCTCTGTGATTTTTATTTATAAGTATTTATTTATTTAACTTACCCGTTATAAGCACTTGCTTATATCGATCGTTCAAGTGACACAGAGAGATCTCTTCTGGACCGTAAATTTTGAAACAAAAAATTTTTGGTTTTCATCATGATATCGACGTTTGTCAAAATTTGTAGTCACGGTTGCGATTCTGTGGTTTGGGTCGTTTCGGAAACAATCATGGTCACCATTCTGTTTGCCGATATTGGTACGTTTCTCGTTCTTAAATATATTTGTGATTATAAAAGGACTATACTATATTCCAAAAGATTTAATTACATGACTGTATCACTTAATCATATCCATAGTCAATTTGACTTACATAATTTCATGCTCCACTTGATTTAAAATTCCCTTAATATTATTATCATGAACATGATGCAACTCGCTTGGTGGGTTTCCAATAGATTTATTTCCTTTATTTACTCACAAGTCTGCACACACACGGTTCATCAGATATGATATCTAAAGTGACATAATATTTCATCTGGTGTATCACCATATTTTTATAAAGCAATCAGCTTCTTATACATGTAAATATGAACTGTGTATCCTACGTGTTAATTAATTGAAATTATCTTTCTGATTACAGCAAGGGAGACTAAGTCGACACAAAAGAACTTTGCTGGAAAGAATATTATCAAGTCTCAGGGTACAGATGATGGTTTTCACGGTGAGCCAGCATTGTGTGGTAAATCCATCGTCCAGGTAGCCAATCAAATGATGTCGAGCAAGATCAATAAGACGCTGTCGGATTCTCGAATCCAGGAATCCGAAGAGGTGCTGAAGAAAGGTAGCCAATCCCTACCAGTCACACCACTGGCATCGCCCCTGAGTACACCAGACAGTTCGCCAAGGTCACGTCGCAAGGGATACACCAACAGATACTTCACTGGCGCCTTCATCCCTGATAAGGAGAAGTACCACGGAGGCTGGATCCTCGCCAGTCTTCTGGGTCAGTCTCGGGAGATCGTCTCGACGAAAATTGAAGAGGAGGATGAGCAAGCAGTAGAGGCTGTACCGCCCAAGAGCCTCAATCGTAAGAAGTCCATCTCCACGCAGAACCTTTCGTACCTGGGGAGCGACGAGAAGGCTATCAAGAACGCCGTCTACACGAACGTCTTACAGGCGAAGCCTTCTGAGCTGAGGGAGATGAACTTCTGGTCGCCAACTTCGATGTGAAGAGGATGTTTTCTTTTGAAACCGCCTTCGCGTGGCGGTGCGACAAGATATTTAGGTCATGTTCAACAAATTCAAGATAGAAAAGATTTTTGGAAGATTTTTTTGTTGGATTTTCATTGGACATGGTTGGTCTTTTGAATTCTTTTATCGAGAACACTATATGCTTTTGAGAATATTTTCTGAAGGCTCTTCGGACACTGGGTTATAACTACTCTCATGGATATTTTGTCGGATGTCCAGTCTAAATGGTTATCTTGAATGTTGAACATTTTTTTAACTTATTTCTCCTGACAGCCTTCGATGTCTGTCAACACTTTTATTTCTTATTATCATTTTCTGGAAATACTAAACAGTTTCCATTGACCACAATGAGGATAAGTTTTGAACAGTGTGCTATCGATGTTCAGAAAAACTGTGGGACCATAAAAAAAAGTCTTTGAACAAGTGACTACTCGGTAACTATGCAATACAATTGACAACTCATTTTGTACCTTCGCAGCTGAGAAAATATGTGTAACAGCTTTCGAGGGTACATAAAAGTGATTTGAAGCATTGATATTAGAGTATCGAAAGATACATGCGACAAGTATGAAACTTCACTTCTTCATCATTCTGTACCTCCTTTAATATGAAGTATTTATTCGAAGCCTCAATTGGCTAAACGAGTACAGTAATTACTCTGACGTGTCCCTAGTATATCCAATACTTTCGGTACTATTTGTATTTTTGGTACTTGTATTTGATTCACTTTCCATTGAGGATTACAGCCATAGGTCCCTGTATCGCAGGCTTTAGTGATAATTTATTCTTTAACACAATCGTGCAAAATAGTTAAACTCAATGTTAGTTCGATACCAGTTTCTTTAGTATGTAATACAGCAGAAAGAAAAGATCGAAAAAAAAACATACTTCCTCGAAACTTACGACGTGTACGATAGGCGATTTTAATATAAAATACTCCTGTAAAATTTTCCTTTCGTCAGTATCACAATTAATCTTTTATTTTGATTCATAAAACCATTACAACAGCTTCTGACCATCTTTTTTTTCTTTTTACATCCTTTGAATTTACGCGCATCTCTGCCTTCCACTGAATATGCAAAAACAACCTTACGAAAACTTCAATAAATTCTCAGAACAATAAAAAAATAGCGAAAGCTTGGTGGAGAGCGTAAACTTGTACCTGGTCCTTCGAGCGATGTACGCAATTAACAGTCTCCATTGACTCGAATCAATTAATAGTCGATTCCCTAATTTATATAATATATGTATAAGCTAGTTTTTAAGTGAAACAGTATCAAGTTACTCGTATATTAATCCTTTCTTTTTTTCATTATTATTCTATCTCTCATCTCTACTCTTGTTCTTCATATCCATCGCTCTTTAGTTCTTTAACGTTATTAAATCTGCGTATCGCTACGATTGTTATTAGTATTCATTAATTATTCGTATACTAATTATATCATCTGTATTTTCTTCAATGATGAGATAATTGATTATAAACATGACTATTATCACCATTAACCTTTGCCATTAGTTCTACACGTGACTGAGCAAATAAAAATACCTAACCCACGTCGAGATATTGTAGACTTCATCTTCCTAAAAGCGATAAAAATATGGTATAGAATTTTATTATTAAATTAATTGTATATAATTAATATACCTAGAAAAGTATCTCAATTAATATCTACCACGTCTAAGTATCCTAGATCATCGATCCTAAAATCATTGATTTGGGTAATAGATCAGCATGGAGACAGAGATGAGCAGGGAGATGCACAACACCTACGGATTTAGGCGATAACAAAATCGTAGCGGCGAGCCTGGAAATGTAATTTCGCGATCATCACATTCATCCACATTGCGAATTCCGTCGTAGCCGAACTAAACGTGAACAGGAACGCATAAATTGGCGGGCAGAGGTTTTCCGCTACTCACCGCTGGTTCCCAAAACAACCCTTAGAACGAGACTGGGAAGTATAGAACTTCTCAAGAACTATTGAAAAGGCCTATTGTTCAAAAATTTTTAAGAGAGTGCGGTGCCAACTTGACGACCGTGTAGTACCTCAATTTTTACAAAATGTTATTGCGTCTTGATTGACTTTCAAAATTTATTCAAAATATAAAATTGAGGCTAAATGAAAATCTCGCAGAATATACGAAGTAGATAAAAATTGAATTGAAATTGTAGAATATTGAAAATAAATTACGTTTAAATTGAAATATTAATAAATTAGGTATTTGGAAGATTCAAATAATTAATTAAATTAATCAAGTAAAATATTAACACTTGGAAATCAGAAATTCTGGCCAAGCATACTTAGAAGTACTGGGAGATGCCCAAAATTGCGTGTGCGCAAATTCGGCGAGTGGGAGGAGGCGGATGGTGGGGGGAGCGCTCGAGGCAGCGCCTGGAGTCCGAGCGCTCATTCTTCCTCGAGCCGGTCTCCTATAATGGTCTCTTGGAATCACCTCTCTTATCCATTTCCAACCTTCTATTTCTATATTTATTTCTTCTTTACGTCCTCATTTCTTTATATTTCATTCTTTACTTTCTTATTTATCTCTTTTATTATTTCTTCTCTACTTTTATACCCTTATTCCTTACTTTTCTACTTTTCAACTTCTTTATTTCTATCTTCCCTTCTGTCTTCTCGTTTCACTCTGTTGCCTCTTAATTTCCATTGTGCTTGTCTTACTTCTCCTATTTCCTTGGTCGGGTCGAGCATATTCATTCGAGTAGTGATATAAGAGTAGTCACCCTGTTAGTGAAGCTACACGTA
>JARQTJ010000468.1:238574-296884 GCA_030142635.1 Trachelus troglodyta
ATGGGTGCAGATGCAGCGTAGCTGTAGACAGGGGCGGATTTGACGATGGGTGCAGATGCAGCGTAGCTGTAGACAGGGGCGGATTTGACGATGGGTGCAGATGCAGCGTAGCTGTAGACAGGAGCGGATTTGACGATGGGTGCAGATGCAGCGTAGCTGTAGACAGGGGCGGATTTAACGATGGGTGCAGATGCAGCGTAGCTGTAGACAGGTGCGGATTTAACGATGGGTGCAGATGCAGCGTAGCTGATAGCGGGTGCAGCTGCGGCGTAGCTCAGAGCGGGTGCGGGGGCAGAGTACGTCACATGTGCAGGTGCAGCTGCGTAAGCCAGAGCAGGGGCGATGATCTTGCCATCGTTGGTAATGCGAGTGTCGTATTTGCGGACGCTAGAGAAGGCAGTGTCGACAGCCTTGCTGTAATGGGAGACAGCGGAATTTCCGTCCAGGGATCTGATGGTGCTCTGGTGGGAGGTGCCTACAGCTGGGGCATGAATAGCGTAGGGTGCAGGTGCGCCGTAACTGATAGCGGGTGCGCCATAACTGATGGCAGGTGCACCGTAGCTGACTGCTGGGGCAGCAGCGGCAGCGTAGGTCACGTGGGCGGGAGCAGCTGCGGCGTAAGTCACATGAGACACGGCAGGGGCAGCACTGTAGGCCACAGCTGGGGCGGCAGCCAAGAGATTTCCAGCCCTGGCGACTGCGAGGACTGCGCTGAGAGCTACGAACTGAAAATTATTTTTATATATCAATTAAATTCGTCAATCTATACAATAATCCTTTATTCTATAGGTTAGGTTACATACACAGATAGTTTCTTCTTCGAACATCATTATACCATTTTAATTGATTTATTAATTAATTTTTGATATTAATTTAACTGATTAAAAATATCTAGCAGCTACTGACCCTTTAATAAATCCAAATTCGTATTTTTTTGTAAAAAAAATCTCATCCCGAATAAAAAATTGTCAAACAAAAATATTCCACATACCTTTAACATGGAACGTTAATGGTAAGCCAAATAAAATAAAATAATTTTTTAAAATCCCTTTTTGTCTTTATCAAAATTATAGATTCTTCGCAACCACTACACAAAAGCATGATCAAAATATTTAATTAAAATGCAAAAAATTTTATTATGCCCAGTGTTCACTATGAATCCTCTTACCTTGAACATTTTTCCTAAATTTTTCTGGTTGATCTGCTCACGTCTACGAACACTGTAGATATGACAACTGCGAAGAGACAGCGCTTCCTTTTTATAGGTAAAAAGGGGCGATCCGTGTCCGGGCGTGGAGGGATGCCAATATTTCGTAATGGCCGTCCTTTTTGGCCGATCGTGAGCTCAGGCATCTCCTTGAGTCGCGGCAAAAGGAATGAGGAGAAAATAAAATCAGCCTCAAAGAGAAAGAGGCGGACGTCGAAGGTCTGGGTTATTCTTAAAAGTAGATACACTTTAACGCATTTCATTACGTATAACGAATGCATTAAAAGGTTTTTGTAAAGCCGCATTTACAATTCGCGTAATGGTCACTTTCAATATCGAGATCCGTCTTAAGTTCGCTCGAATATTTTTTTGACTACAATTCGCGTACCTAATAACTTTATTTTTCGTCACTTCCTTAATTGTACAAATAGCTTTTAATTGAATTTACATTAATAATTATTAATAAAATATTAATTAATCAACATTTCACGCTATACGAGTTTGCTTCGGTTCGAACTCGTCTGACCGTATATTCACTGCAACTACTGCGGGAGCATCTTCACTAGCGACCTAACCGCCTTGGCTGACCACGACGCGCTCTTTCCACTTATATCGATGCACCTGCAAAGCACAGTCACTGCTAACTTGAAAAAATTGCTTTTTGTTACCCGGTATATATGACGTCACTGGGCGCAATTCCACGATTAAATTATTATAAAATTTAAGATAATTAATTATAAAACTTTTTAACGTCCAATAATAATATTGTTTATACAAATTTATTATTCAATCAAACTTGCTCGACCCAATGATCCTATCAATATTATTGATAATTATGATAACACTCATAATCTACATAAAAATTTTGTACTAACCGTCTGGACCAAGTTATATCATTATCATCAGCTTTTCTCTTATCTTTCAAGCTACTTTCATCCAGCTGACAATTATGATAACACCCTCAACATAGTCCACGTAACGATCTGTCATTTGGCCAAATGTACGCATATTAATTTTATGATTTACATATAGGTATTGCACATGCCCATGTATACCTATATATCTAACGAAGGTGCGACCAGACCTAAAGCCTCGCCCGCAATCGAGTAATCGCGTAAATATTAAAAACATCGAACGATCCGCGATTCGAAAACTTTTACTTTTCGTTCGGAGCGTCAGAGGAATCGCCGTCGGCGACAACGTGGATTAACGATTGTCGCGCTATGAAGATTCGTAGAACGAATTAATATAATCGGTTCGTAAATTAAGTCTAGTTCATACGCCCAAGGTTGAAAAAATTTACCGATTTTTCAAGTTGACTCTTTTCTTTTCTTCAGCTCGATTTTTATATGCCGTTTTCAAATTGTGTAATATCTGATTGCGACCGGGGAATATGGTCATGAGTTATTGGTTAGCTAGTGACAATTTTTTTTTCTGAATTATTCATTCATTCTTTTCAACGAAAATGGCTGCTGTGTACGAATTCTTATGGACTCCCTTGCGAAATTCATTATAGAAGAAAACTGTGCTTCGTGTTTTGTTATGGATCTTAGGGGGAACTAATATACGTGACGATTTTATGAAGTGAATATGGATTAGTTTTTTTTTTGGAATACAAAAGTAGGCGTAGGGGAGAGTTTCAATGTGGCAAAAGACAAAGTGTCTTGTATCGATGGTTGCCACACATTGCGTAGGCACCTTAATACACGGGTTAGCACTGAAGTGATGTCATTTTAAAAATAGATGCATATATATATATTAAAAAATGGTATAGTCTACAAAAATATGGAAAATTAAGAAGTTTAAGATTTTGTTTCGATTTCTTTCGAAAAAATTTTTGATTAAAAAAAATTTTAACATTACACCTTGGCAATGGAATATTTTTTTTTACGAACGGATGCGGATGACACATATCTGATCGTTCGGCTGGGACGAAGGTAAAGAGAAGCCAATGATGAATTCGGTGAAGGTGATCGTCTGAAATAAGACCAAGCCCACAAAATTTCGACATTCTACTCCGGTTTCGTTTGAGCGAAAAGGCGAAAGAGGTAAAAAAAGTAACGACAGAAAATGGAGGCACTTTTTACATGCACTGTATGTTAAACGTGAAAGATCAGATTGAATAAAAATAAAAATTGAGTCGATTAGAAATGTGAAAAAATTATTTTTATATTTACTTGTAATTTATGGTTTTAACATGAATTGTATTCGAGGTTAATTTTCATGACGACTGATTGTGCAATTTTAATTTTCATTTGAAAAATGATTAAACTTAGTCAAAAGATTTTAGTCGACCTGAAAGATGTTTTGTTGTCGCAGGTTTTGTTGCATAAGAGACGACTTGCAGGCAGAAAAATATATAACGTGTCGAGTAGCAGATTGGTCAAGCTGAGATTTAGCTTTGTGCCAAATGATCTAGATAAGCTGTAAGGTTTGCGCAATTTGCGAGATTACGTCGATCCTCTATTTGCATTTTACAAGCCGTGCTGGCGACTCTGAACGAATTTATAGTGAGACCGGATGTTGCATTTTTTTAAATGAAAGATTAGGTATATGATATATGAAATTTGAGATTGTCTCGTACGACGAAATATAATTGTTTAATGATGCTATTATTTTTTATACAAAGATTGTGCAGGCATACAGAAACCTGATTGTTGATTGTTACGAGGCGACGTGAAATTCGTGTGAATCAATCGATTCGCATAAACCAGGACGAGATTGCGATAACGTGACGAATGTTGTAAATAAAAAATTTTAATTTGTATTAAAAAATTGCAACGTACAATCTCGTCTGGTGAAGTGTATTCAGTCTTGTGTAAAATAAGTTCGGACATTTTTTTTACTTGATCGATGGGTAAGTAGTGATGATTATTATAATTTTCTGTAAACGAAAAATTAACTGGTGCATTTAAAACCTTTTTTGTATTTTTATCAAAGAAATTTGGATAATGTGTCTAAAAATTATGCGGTTGTCGTGAAGATTTATGAAGATTGAAAGAACAAATTATTTAACATACTATATATGTATTGTCATAAAATATTGTATATAAGGTATTATACACAGTTGGTATCAAGAAAATATAATATACTATATATAATAATATACTATTATTTTTTATTTATTTATAATAAGAGTAAACAATATTGCAAAAATTTTTAGATATAATTTAAATATTCGCCTGGAGGCCCACGTGCTTTTTTGACAGTTGGTAAACAAAGCTTAAGAAAGTACTATGCACGTGTATACTTCATAACAAAAATTGTATACAAAGCCACGTGGCTTGTTAGAAACGTCATTGCGGTAGATCTGTCAAAGATACAGACTGAACTCGTGGACTGATTACAGGGAAATACATATTGCAGAATATTGATTATTGAGGAAGATTTAGATAACACCTGAGGTCGTAAAATAATATAGAAAGATAAAGGGTTTAATAATTTAATGTTTTATTATTTACACAATAAGGAGATAAATATGGAAAATTCTACAGTGGATTTGACCAATATCCCCCACATGTATGATGCGTCTTCGAAAGATATTTTCGGCAGTGACTTTCTAAAGTACTGGTGTGATGGTATGAAAGTGACGTGCAAAGAGAAAAGAGTAGGAAAAATCGAAAAGTAAAAGTGGATTACAAAGAAAGTGTAAGTGTAGAATAAAAGTGTAGGATTGTATCGGGGTACTGATAACCTAGTCTTTGTGTGCCGAGTCATTATCGAATCGTAGGACGAGGCGATTCGCTTCCCTAGGATGGTTTATCGACAGTCAAAATTTCTAGTGACTTGTTCAATATCCCCAAAGTGATAATACGCGGTACCTAGGGATTTTTTTTCATAATCACAAATTTACCAAGCATAGGAGGTTCCTAGTCCAGAGAATGTGGCATGGGCCACAACTGGGCCAGGTGCGCCGTAGGCAAGGGCTGCGGGTGCAGCATATGCGGCCTTGGCGTAGATCGGTGCAGGTGCGGCATAGGAAAGAGGTGCAGGTGCAGCGTAGGAAATAGGTGCAGGTGCGGCGTAGGTGATTGGTGCGGGTGCAGCGTAAGCAGCCTTAATAACCGGAGCTGCAGCTGCGTATTGATATGCTGGTGCAGGTGCGGCATAACTCAAAGACGAATAAATTCCAGGGTTGCTAACGCGCACATCCGACTTGCTCACGCTGGAGTAGGGTGTGTCGATGGTTTTCGAGTAAGTTGAGATTTGTGCAAGATTTCCGGCGCTGCGCAGGATGTTTGATGATTGAGAAGTGATAGCTGCAGGTGCGGCATAGCCGATTGCTGGTGCGCCATAGCTGATAGCTGGTGCTCCGTAACTAATCACTGATCCGCCGATTGTTCCTGCGCTTGCGGCCGACAGAGCAGCGCATAGAATGATGAACTAAAATTTGCCAAAAAATTACCAAATTAAAATTTGCACATACAAAAAATTTCGAATTTTCAACCAAGTCCAATACTAAATCCAGTAATTGAATAAAACATAATGTTGGGTCAAACCATCGAAATCCTCACCTTGAATACCATTTTTGGGGTAGGTTCTCGGACGATGTCTCACTGCAGTTGTGAGACGACTAAAAGGGAATGATGTCAGAATCCTTTCCGAATCTTATTTTTATACCCTGAGTCCCAAAGCAAAAGGAAATCGATATCCAAAGTGTAGCTCAACCCCCATTCTGAAAAGATCTCATCCTGCAGTGGGTTCCTCCGGTACAACATCAGAAGACATGGAGAGAGCATGGGATTGGTGGAAACGAAAGAGCGAGAGAGAAGAAGGAAGAGAGTCGAAAGAGAAAGAGGACGTCCCTCCTCTCCCCGACACCCTCTCATCCACACTTCTTTCCTCACTCTGGACCAAACAGACTCGCCTGATTTTTGCAATAATCCGGTTTCGCTTAGGCCACTTCTTTTTTAATATGATACTTTGTTTTGCTCTTATGCAGGTATGGATTTTAAAAAATCTGCTACAAAATGTTTGTATAACTGCATTCTTGAAAATGCAAGTGCATGTATGACTGAGTGCATAAAGACTCGAGTAATTTTTTTTTTCTTAAAATCACGTTGACGATTCTGAACAATCGATGAACGTGACAGTTGAATTTTTCAAGTATTTTCATACGTAATTATCCTTTACCAGAAGATGGCGTCCTCGCTGGGCTGATTCGAGAGCCGCAAACTGATCAAAGATCGTGGCAGCTGACCCAAATAAGACACCGAGGTATATATATAATTTCGTATAACTATATACAGGTTCCTACTATACCGGTCACGTTCGTAAATTTATATGTGCAGACGATTACGTATGGGGTAATTGGACCACGCCCTCGATTTGATGTAATATCAAGCAGAGTCACTTCGAGGTCCTTTCTTCAAGTACCTTGTTTCAACTCCACTAAGGTTTTACTGACCTCCCATCTCAGTCTTATTTATAGTAAAATGTGTTTTGCATCATTGAACGCAGACACAAAAATGATGTCATTTTTTTACCGACGGATCGTGATAACGAATAATTTTATTAACGACCAGAATACAAATTTGATAATTCATTCAAATTCAGCAATATTCATCTGATCGATACTAATTTGTAGGTTACGATAAAATTTATTGATGAATCAGGTAAAAGTATTAGGTTGGATTTTTTAAATTTTAGATTATTTGCGAAATTATTAAAAATATTGATTTTTGAAATTTTTTCAATGTCATATCATTGTTACAGTAATCACATTGAGTAATTGCAGCATAAAACTGTCTGTCAGAAAATTGAGTTCTGTGACCCCGAATTGTATTTTTTTTCTGGTACACTAATAGTAAATTAAGCCACAGATTGGATCGTCTCGCGGGTCGCGAATACGACTCGCGATTCTTTCGTTATCGCCGACTAAGCATCCTTATATACTCGTAATGGTGTCACGTGACCTGGCAAAGAGTAACAAGTAGGCATCCGATACAGTGCGTAACTTTATAGGCGAAGCCAAATAGAAAAATGTATTCGCAACACGAGAGCAGCTTGCGTCAGACAATAATGTTCACCTGAAACCAGCGTGCACGTTGACCTCATTGTGCAATTAGTGTAAATATTAGTTGAGGCGAAAAATTTGAATAATTATTAATTGAATGAACGATGGGAATATAGAATATTGTATTAATCTATTGTGAATCCTACCTTTATGGTTGGGATGTAAAAAATACATCATTAATATAATAAGGCGTTGAGAAGTTTAAAAAAAAATGTTTTGCAAAAATTGTCATCTTTTTGCTGCATGACAAATTGGCTCTTACAGGAAATGGGTGGTCTTGCCCAAATTGTGATAAGAGGTATCAAGTGGGTAAGATTGATCTACGCGGTTTAACAGTATCGAATGCAACAGTCTGATGCAAGAGTTTGCATCAGGCGTGAACGTACTCTAGTCGTAGTCAAATGGATACTTGATATGAAATTTTTCGAAAAAAATCAGCAAAGTGCAACGTCCAGGTACCATAAGGATCGTGTATAAATACTGAGCGTTAGTAGTCAAATGCATTCAATTCACTTGCAGCATTTGAAGAACCAGCAACGTCAAAGATGTTCAGGGTAAGCGATAGAAAAGATGGGAATAGTAATTTTTTAATTGGCATTGACTGTCGTAAAAATGTTTTATAATTAAAAAATTAGAATTGCCAATGAAAATAAATGTCATATAATTTTTCGTTTAGTTTGTTTTGATTTGCGGTTGCTTGCTGGCCGTGGCCCAGGCTGGTGTTATCGGTGGAGGTCTGATAGCAACTGCACCTACGGCCGTTGCTATTCAACCTGCAGCTGCAGTTGCCGTGCCGACCGTTGCTACATCCTCTTCCAACATCATCCGAGGGATCGGTAACTTAGGTGCGATTTCGGCCTACTCGAAGAGCGTGGACACGGCGTTCAGTAGCGAAAGGAAAGCGGATGTGCGCGTTAACAATCCTGGAGTGACGAGAATCGTCACGGCTGCCACCGCACCTGCACTTGCAGTGACAAATACTGCTCTTGCAGGTAACACGGCGGCACTGGGGACGTTGATTTTGAAATTTCTTTTGGCATTCTTATGTCGATCATCGTGAAGACTGTATCAGGCATTTTTAATCATATTTAAAATCAATATTGTGAATGTTTTTGCGAACATATGCAAGCAGACTATTTGCAAAGCTTCGAATGTGCACTGGTTATTTGAAATACGGACTGTGTTATACATATTGTGAATTTTGTGTACACAGGTCCTTTGACTACTGCTTTCGCTGGACAAGCCTTAGCCGGACCTGGACTTACAACTGCAACAGTGGCTGCTGCACCTGCAATCGCAACTGGCATTGCTGGACCTACAATTACAACAAATGCTATCGGTCTTAACGGTATTGGAGTCAATGGTCTGGGTTTGAATGGTATCAGTGTTAATGGTGTCGGCCTCAATGGTGTCGGCCTCAATGGTGTCGGCCTCAATGGTGTCGCCCTCAACAATTTGGGTCTGGGTACCATCAGGGTTTTGTAAGTCGCAACTGCAGAAATGTGGCGCATTTGTGGAACGGCAAAGCAAACGAGTTACGCTTAACAGAATGGAATTTTGAAAACATGTCACAGAATGTAATAATCTAGTATCAAATAAACGTATGACTATGGTATCCAGAATATTATATAGTTACAATCTAACATTTTACCTGTTCCATATAAAAACAGTTATGATTTCAAAAAAAAACTTGAAAAATTGTTTTCAGAGTATTTATTCAATAAATAGCGTATTTGCACAAAAATTGTTCAAGGGGGACTCGAGAAGGTGGGTCTGATTTACCATCCGTAGGAGACACCGACGGGGCTGGAGTAGCTGACGTGGGAGACAGCGACAGCTGGGGAGTAACCGACTCCGACGTGAGAAGAAACAACTGGTCCAGCTGAGTAGGCGACGGGGGAAGCATGTGCAACTGGTGCATGTGCGTAGGCAACTGGTGCATGTGCGTATGCAACGGGTGAGGCATGGGCAACTGGTGCATGTGCATATGCAACGGGTGCGACGTGAGCGTAGACACCGGGGTTGCTGACACGGATGTCGGACTTGCTGCTGCTGGAGTAAGGGGTGGAGATGGTCTTAGTCTGGGTGGCGACCTGAGCGAGGTTTCCTGGGCTACGCAGGATGTTGTCGGAGGTGGCGGTCACGGCGTGGGGCACGGCGTAATGTGCAACTGGGGCACCGATATATCCGGCATTGGCTGCGGCCACGGCGCAGGCGAGGATGACGAACTACAAAAATTTGACAAAGTTTCAATACCGTTCTCCTAAGAAATTTTGGCCGTTACTGTAACTTGAAATTTTATCGATGATCATAGATCATTCCGTCTCAATTAAAAAGTTATTGCGTCCAATGATAATAAATCTTTGACAGAAACAAGTTCAAGTAACAAAAAATTTTAATTATTCGTCAAAAGACATTTTCAAAATTTCACTCGACATTCTTGATGTATCCAAAGACACGGAACTTTACTCCAATATGAACCCACCTTCAGAGACATGGTTCCTTTTGTTGCTCACTGTTAGTTGTGATGTCGTAGATTTTCAGTCCCAAATCTTTTATACTCTGGATGCCCTGTCCGAAGTGAAATAGTGGGGTCCTTTAAGCATCTGAAAACCTACCCCCACTCTAGAAACAGATTTAGACCCCCACGAATCAAATAGAGAGATCATACGCTAGGGCCCAAAAACTGATCCGGCTCCACCCGTACATCTAAAGGTCCCGTCTGACGGCCACTAAACTTGCCTCAGGGAACGAAAATCAGGCACTAATGCAACATACAGTTACTGCTTTAAACTTTCGCTGTGATCGAATCCCAACACACGTAACATGTAACAATTCGTTCCGTCTAGGCTGATTCGTCAATTTGGGACGACCTTGAACCGAATCGAACGATCTGGATGATCTGCAAAAGGTCGGCCTTTCATTGCTGATCATAATGGCTGCTTTCGGGGATGCATATTACATTGTGTGTACTTAATATAAAATATACTAAATTCTCCTTTTTATTAATTGTTCCAATTTTTGTTAACAATTAAAAAATTTTTATTATTTATTATAGCTTAGACCATCAATTTTTTTAATTCAAACGTCATATTTTTCAAATAGCATATTATACACCAATTTTCATTTATTATTTTTTATTTTCAGGTTTTATTTATCAGCAACTATATAAATAACCTGATAGAGCTGTAATCGAAACGTTTCTCGAATGATCTGGAACGGGTCGTAAGTGTTCGATCGAATTTTTTTTATCTTGAGCAATCGGTGCGCGAGAGAAATTTAGTTTTGATACGTCTTATCTTCGATCTTAAACATCAAATCCACGATACTTTCACTGTCGCTATTATAATTTTAACATACTACGTATTACGAGTGCATAATAGTTTAATACGTACCGTAACACTGGATACGTAACAATATATTATCAATATCCATAAGATACAATTTAATCGTGAATATATTTAACGTATAAATATTCTTACAAATTTATCACTGAAAGTCCAATAATAATCTAAGATCAAAGATAATTTGCAAAATAATCTTTTTTGTGATTCTTATACTAATTTTTATTATTATTATTTGGTGTAAAGGCTTACGCGACCGTTACTATCGCGTTTTCTCTACTTGGCGCGAAATTCAAATCTTGTATTCTTGACAGGTACAGAAATTCTCAACGCATTAATCGTGACAGGCAGAATAATCATATCTGATAGTGATTATAAATCAAATTTTACGTATTTAATTAATTAAAAACGATCAGATTTGTTTATGCTTTATGAACACATTGGAACTTGAAAAATGTCATGGATACGAATAAGAATTTCATAACTATACGTGGCATGTATGTATAACAAACTAAGTATGTGTATGTATATATACAGAATCCGAATTAAATACATTCAAGTCTAATATATTCAAATGAAATTTAATGTATCATATACGATAGATATAAAATTTACGAATTGATTTCAGTATTTATTTGAGCCTAAATTTGGTCCAGTTGGTTTCTCAGTGAGAGTAATAAAAAAATGTTAATAAATCCATATAAAGACGAAACGTGTTTTCTCCACGAGTTAAATTACTCGAGGGTCACACTACTACTCTCTGCATCTCTCATTCCGACATTTATAACAGAAAAGTCCTTGATCCAGTAATCTTGAAAGTAGATGCTTACATATAACATCCATTACGGACAGTTTGAATTTTTTCGCAAGGGCCGCAGGCGATATTTTATTTGCGCTTATAAAATTGGTGAAATTACAAGAAACGGTGATTAATACCTGACACCTGGTATTATTAGGATAATTTAATTAATGAAAGAGGAATCGATCGTAATTATCTCTGTGTAATGCTAATATGTAATTCTTCTGCGAGTAAAATATTTTGGAGGCCTTCTTTCCGTACCATTCTGATGTAGAAGAGTCCCTTTTAGACCTCAGACTTTATTCAAACATCAGATGTAAAAATTAAATTCAGATGAAGACATAAATTATTTTCAGAGTATTTATTCAATAAATAGTGTATTTGCACAAAAATTATTTAAGGGGAACTCGAGGAGGTGGGTCTGATTTACCATCCGTAGGAGACACCGACGGGGCTGGAGTAGCTGACGTGGGAGACAGCAACAGCTGGGGAGTAACCGACTCCGACGTGAGAAGAAACAACTGGTCCAGCTGAGTAGGCGATGGGGGAAGCATGTGCAACTGGTGCATGTGCGTAGGCAACTGGTGCATGTGCGTAGGAAACGGGTGCGGCATGTGCAACTGGTGCATGTGCGTATGCAACGGGTGCGGCGTGAGCGTAGACACCGGGGTTGCTGACACGGATGTCGGACTTGCTGCTGCTGGAGTAGGGGGTGGAGATGGTCTTAGTCTGGGTGGCGACCTGAGCGAGGTTTCCTGGGCTGCGCAGGATGTTGTCGGAGGTGGCGGTCACGGCGTGGGGCACGGCGTAATGTGCAACTGGGGCGCCGATATATCCGGCATTGGCTGCGGCCAGAGCGCAGACGAGGATGACGAACTAAAATTGTATAATTATTTTTTAATTATTTCTCCTATGATTATCATACAATTAATTAGCCTACGACTACCATACAATTACGTTATCATACTTATGTTTATATTATAAATATACTATCTAACATTTACGAATCTTATATTCAAATATCCTGACTTCTATTTGATTCCCTAACGATTAGCTTGATCATGAATAACGATCACATTTTTTTTTATTATCTCATTGATCCAATATTATCCAAGATTCTAATCACTTCGATCTTCGGAATTACGCTTTTGGTCAGTTTTCCGAAAAAAAAATTTATTTAATCCAAAAATTTCCGCACTTCGTTTACGATGGGTCACGGTGATCAATTTTTGGCTATAGTCATTAGCAGGGCATCACCACTTATTATTAAAACACACCTTAGCTGCCATTGTTGGGTTTGCGTGTTTTTCGTTTCTTCACCGAACTGCGAATGTGGCCTATCGCTATTTCTGGCTACTTTTATACCCACGAATTTTGGGGTTGCTAAACAAAAATCCTACCACCACCATGTCGTATCGGTCGGAGAAGGAAGGGAGAAAATTTTTAATCTGGTGGGATTAGGTTTCTCAGTACCTTCACTGTCTCCTTCGTATGGTCCATGTATTATCGTAGCAGGATATCTGCGATCGAGGCTACCCAGCTACCGATATTAATTATGCCATAGGCTATTGGGACACGATTCACTTTCCTTATTCGTAACTTTGACGTTTTTCTATTCATCCTTATCGCTTCTCGTCTTTCTTCTCGTTCTGTCACTTTATTTGATTCATCGTTCGAAATTGCATTTGACAAACCCACTCACAATGACAATAGCCAAATTGCCTGTATTAATGTACAACATTTATACAGGTAAATCGCGATGTATTTTGATATGTTAAAATCCGAAATGTCAAATTTTCATTCAGATTCAAATGGTTTAAATTTTTCTGTCTCTGTACCGAATTTATTCTGCAAAATTATATTGGACGATCCTAATCACTATCACAATAGTACTTATGTGTTATAAAATGTAGCCCTATATGATTATTTTAATAGTCAAAAATCCAAGTGTTAATTTGATTTGTTGCTAAAGAAATTTGACATTTTTGAAAAAATTTACGTGCGACAATTGGCATACTCTTATTATCGATAATCGGTCACAGAGAGTGTTCGAATTATATTACCAACAGAATGTCAAGAGAGTTAAGGATCGCGACCTAGTTCTCAATCAGCCACGTTGCTCGAGCATTATTTACCTTCCACAGTTTAGTACTACTGATATAATTAAATTATATATAAAATTATTCCTGAAACTAGCTTGGAGACACAGGGATGTGTAGAGTTGGAATGTATTTTGTCCTTGGTAAAAAAAAATTAATCGATTCAACATCAGCGTTGATTCTATAATTTTTGTCTTTGTTGGAAAAAGGATTCGTTTGAATATGGTACATTAAAATTTTTCTAGTATTTTTTTTAATGATTTTCAGTAACAATACGAAATTGTGTTATTAATAATAAAAATTGATCCACTTGAACAAAAGTTGGGGATAGACATGGTAATTTGAAATATAAAATTACAATTGAATTGGTTACATATGGTGTTATTTGTGATATATTGTTTTTTATAAATAATAAATAAATTCTAGAATGCCACAGAAATTTGATACGCTACTGAATTGACGTAAGGCATTGACTCAAAATCGAGATCCATTAGAGATTTAATTCAATGCTCGGGTATCTCAGTATCTTTTTTTCAACTGGCAGCAATTTATCCGCTTGACTGGCTTTGTTTGATTTTCACAAAAAAAAATTGAACGGAACGATTATTAATTTTTTTTCGCTCTACTAAACATTTAAAACAACCGTATGGTATATTTTAAACGTTAACTCTCTGGATTTGGTAAAATGTAGTATGGACTACGAAAAGAATTCCCATGCCATAGATGTGTAAAAAAGAAGGAAGCAAAGGGTAACATCACAATATACATTAAACAATTTATTATCAAGCTTAATCTATTTAGTAGAAAGATCTATATACACTAAAACCATCACATAATCTCCTTCATGAAAGCTAGAGGACTGTAGTCTTAAACGCCTCTCACTAATTACCAAGCATAATTAATGTGATCATTAATGTTCGAGTAGGTTAAATGCGCCACTTCGTTGGCAGGAGAGAAGGTGATCTTGTACACAGGCTGATGAGCAGCAACAGGTGCAGCATGAGCATAGCCTGCATGTGCAGCATATGCAGGTGCAGAATAGGCAACAGGAGCCGCATGTGCGTATGCGGTCTTGGAGAGCACAGGGCCAGGGGCAGACGTGTAAACTTGAGCAGAGTGGGCTGCAGGTGCGGCATAGGTTATGCCAGGTGATGCATAACTGGCGGAAGGTGCGGCGTACTGGACACCAGCAGGTGCAGCGTATTGGACAGCTGCTGGTGCGGCGTACTGTACATGTGTAGGAGCAGCGTATTGCGCAACTGCAGGTGCGGGGGCAGAATAGTGTGACACTGCAGGTGCGGGGGCTGAATAGTGTGCCACTGCAGGTGCTGCGTAGTGGGATACTGCAGGTGCGGCATAGTGTGACACAGCAGGTGCGGAGTACTGACTAATCGCATGTGCACCATGAAGAACGGGAGCAGGACTTGCGTAGATCGGAGCTGCAGTTGCGTAGACTGCAGGATTGCTCACGCGGACTTCACTTTTGCTGCTGCTGGAGTAAGGTGTTTCGATGCTTTTTGATTGTGTGGACAATTGTGCGTAATTTCCAGGACTGCGATAAGTGTTGTCAGAAGTTGACGTAATGGCCAATCCTGCATTTGCTACTGCCAGGGCGGCGCAAAAAACACTGATCAACTAAAATAAGATGAAAATAATTATTTTAACCTGAACTTCATATAAACTGACAAAAACATATATCAATCGTTTACAATATTTTCGTACAATTTTATATTGAAATTAATTCAATATGGTTTTTGTAATTTTTCAGTATTTTTACAGTTATCCATATTCCCCAAAATTCCTCGTACTTCGCGAGTGCAAAAAAAATTATTTTTATATCTCCGTTACAGCACTTTCACCATCTGTCAGATAAAACTTTGTTAAAATCGTCAAAAAATTATCCACCCGAATTTTGCCAAGAAAATTCGTAAAATCACGTAAAAAATTAGAAGAAATAATGAAAAACCCAATAAAACGAAAAATTGAATTTCAACCCAAAATACAAATTTAAGTAATGCAAATATAGTTAAACGATAAATAAAAAAATATTAATGTACCTGAAAGGCCATGACTCTTGTCTTGAATCTCAGGTAGGAGAGGAGAACTGATAGGTCGAGTGATCCGTACTGATGTCTCGTTCGGTGTGAGGACCCCTTATATATATCGGTATGAGACTTTCTTCAGGCTGCTTCGTTCGGCTCCTTCTCCTTACCGAAAAAACTTTCCCCGCCCTACGCGAACGCATCTCATTTTGTTTCACTGAGATCCTGAACGATATACCATATGCCCAATGTGTTTACTGTGTATATATATACACACATATATACACTGACGTCGGAAAGTTTCCGGACAAGGCCTATAACTGCACCAAAACCCTTCTGCGCACGTATTTAGGGAAAATCGTAAATATTTAATTATGCGAATGTAATGCTTGGATATAATGTAAATTTTAGTTACAGTCGATCTTGAATTTCAACTCTGATATCGAATATCGACCCGAATGAACTTCCTATAGAAAAAAAAAGACTGTGACAATTGACTATCGATTTCGATTGATAAGATCGATTTATTCCGACACGCCTTTGTTACAGCCGGCGTGGTGTACAATGATACTAATAAGTATCGGATAAGCTATATCAATATATATCAGATATAATCGTGAGCTGTCATCGACTCTCGCAATTGCATCACTAATCGAATGATAATAAGATCTTGTTAGGGAATATCGAGGAATAAAATGAATTTAAATGACGTCAAAATTGCGTATTTATGATTATGGTGTACGTTCAAGGTGGAAAAAATGTATATACTGTTAAATAACGAAAAAAAATTGAAAATAAAAAATCCATAAATTTATAAATTATTCGTATCTACACGTTGAATTCAATCTATTCATAAACCTATTGCCAATGACTAATTCACTTTCGTGAAAAAGAGGGATGGTGCCCTGAAAAAAACAAAAAGGAGGATCGAGAATATCGAAAAAGTTTGCGCGATGACGTGAGAATCGATAAAAATCAATAGATCATTCAATAGTTCAATCTATCAGTCACTACCGCAACAAATGATCCAAGCGCTAGAAATACCAAAGCCCGAAGGGTAATTGCGAAGAATATTGGTCAAACAGATGTGGGCCAGCAGGATGTCGCTTAAGGAATTCACATTGGCTGAGAAAGGGTTTTGCGTCACAATAAAAAAAAATTAAAAAATAGTAAAGTTAGGCCGTTCGAAAATGTATGAGATAAAATATAAATAAACTAGGAAAAAAGGGATAAAAGAATTAAGTATGGAATCTAGTAGGATGGGGATGGGGATGGGGAGTTCCGTGTGCAAAATTTCGTGTCTGACCCCGACGCGGCCCCCTTGGATCGAGTCACGAATATAACACAAAGTTGCGTAAGGTAACGCGTGCAATTACTGCGGTAATTTCGTTTGCCGCAAAGGCCTTTGAAATTCACGTCGAGAGGTGAGCGAGCGCGATAGGCGTATCGGGGAACTACGCGTGCGCTAAAAAAGGGACGCGCATCGTGTGGCGGCCATCTTTAATGAGTGGCACGGACCAGAAACAATGCTGCCCCCGTATATCTGTAGTTGATCTTTTCTACGTACGACCATAACCCGGATGAGTCAGGTGCGAATTTGCGGATAATGCCGGTTACCGCTGTGATGTTGATGCAATGAGGAGAGGGTGGGCGATTCTTTGGCGCGGCTTGAGGCCTCGCCCCAGGGGTCCTATAGACCCCAAGCGACGGAGAAAGCCCCCCATTTTTTTAGGCCCCAGTTGCCATAACACCGCCATCATGGTTTGCGGGTCTATATATGGTCTACGAATTTTCTGACTGACACGCAGATTCGCATTAGCTTATTCAGCTGACAGACTACTCTGACAGGATCCTATTCGACGCCATGGCCGCTAAGGTACTTCAGAATTAATATTTTTTTCGTGTAGGGTAGATACTCAATTTTGAGTATTTAGAGATGGATTGTTAACTCCGTGCTTGTTTTATGGGAAATATATAGTAACTTCAATAAGAGCACATGTCATTGAGACGGACATATTGATACAGATTACAAGTAGGATATATCCTACGTAAGATCGATAAGTGATTATTAAGTGGGGAATATGAAATAAGATTTGATAATGTTACGGAAAGATTGTTTAAATAAATGTAAATTTTTTAATTTTATTGGGTTTCTGGTTATATTTTTCAGCTCTTCATCTTCGCTGTAGCTATCGCAGCTGTTAATGCTGGATACTTGGGCTCTCCATCCGCCCACTACGCACCCGCCCAAGTGCAAGTGCAACCTCATGCATATACTTCGACTTCTGACAACATCCTGCGTAGTTATGGAAACCTGGCACAGGTTGCTACCCAGTCGAAGACCATTGAAACTCCTCACTCCAGCGTGAGCAAGAGTGACATCCGTGTGAGCAACCCTGGAGTATATTCCCATGCTGTGCCTGTTGGTTACGCTGCACCTGCACCTCATGGAGCCCTCTTTGCTCCTGGTGCATCTGGTTATTCTCACGCCCCAGCAAGTTATGCCGCTGCACCCGTCAGTTACGGCCATGCAGCTGCACCTGCAAGTTACGCCCCAGCGACGGCAACCTATTCCCATGCTCCTGCCGGATATGCACATGCACCTGTTGCTGCTAGCTACGCCCCCGCTGTTGCTAGCCACGCCCCATTTGTTGCTAACTACGCCCACGCACCAGCTGCTCACCAATCACTGCTCGGTGTTGCTTATTCTCCCGCAAGCGAAGTTGCTCATCTGTCTTACTCCAACGTGAATGATCATTTCAACTATGCCTGGTAAATGAGAATATGTCTGTGATAATTGCGGCGACATTCTCGAGCGGTTTTAATATCAATCGGAAGACGCATGAGAATTTGCATATACTGATACAGTATTATTGTTTCAAGAGTGACCACAACGCTTTGAATTAATACCCACTTTTGTACATATGTAGATGATAATACTTTTTTCTTGAAAAGGGAATAATAAAGAATTTTGTATGAGGAAATGGAAATATTTATTGCGAATCCAAACATGCAGAAAGATAATTCAATGTATGATACTCTAAAAAGTTACTCAAAGTTCAATTTATTGCTTCCTCCTAAACAGTCAATTAATTTTACTACGATTTCCTCATTTTCAAGTAGTGAAAATCAGCTACGAAACAATACCGGAGGGGCTTAATTAATTTTTTAATCGTTACTTTCATCTCTGAAACAGGAACACTCAGCCGCATTTCGCTACCTTCGGCCTGCGGAGCACAAATGCCTTCGGGCAATGTCGGATGATAAAATGCTGACATTTGTACGTGAGACTACGACTCAATCCCTTAATCGAAAAGAATGGGGAAAAAACGTTATTTGGTAAAATCCTGGAAACACCGTTGTCCTAATTTTTGGTAACATTATATAGAACACTAGAGAAAAACACATTTGAATGATGCAAAAGTTTAATGAGAAATTTAGCATAATTGATAAAGGCATAAAATGTAATAAAAAAATACAAAACTAGATTATATATTTTTCATTGTATGTGATAATAAGCAAAAATGGATAGAACTAAGATGAAAGTAAAAGTTTTTAACATATGAATTTATTTATGAATAAGATGACTCAGATGATCTCATGTAGAATAAAATTTAAATGCATGCATACCCAAGTAACGTTTCAATTATAAGACTATCGTGACATTCATGAAACTGATTTATTAAAATTTGCACTGCCTAGTAAATTCGCAATGCATGCTGTCCAAATCCAACGATTGCCGTTTCTACATTAATTTCACCAAGGCCCACATATCGGTAACTTTAATATCAATTGTCTAATAGGGTAACGCATGCATACAATTTTTTAAAAAATAATAAAAATTCGCGCAAACAAATCTCACCAATCGTATAATTATTTCTTAGCGAGGTTACAAATAAAAAAATTGTTTAAATACCGCCTCCAAGTAATTCAGGTCCAGAAGAAAACATGATGCTTCACGGAATTACCATCCGTAATTCGGTCCCAGAGGAAGTGCAGGGTCCACGTGAGAAACTGCAGTTCCAGGTGAATAAGTCATCCCCAGTAATTCGTGATTGTAAACAGGCACACGTGTAGAAATTCCATTAGTTGGTCCATGAACATAAATCTGTGCGTGAGTAGCCATATTTTTTCGTACATTGGCGTAAACGGGCGAGTAAGCTGGCGCATGCGCACTGACGGCTACTGGCATATGAATGTAAGATGGCGTCTGCGCGCTCACGTAACTCGGATCGACGATACGGAAATTCGATTTCTTCGCTACGGAAAACGGCGTCTCGACTGTCCTCATATATGCAGAGAAACCAGCAAGATTTCCGTAATTTCTGACAATGTTCGAGTGTTGTGCCGCAATGGTTGGTGCTGCTATCGAATGCCCATAATGCGGATAATAAGATGGATTGCTGTAGGTTATGGCAGCAGGAGCGTGGCCTAAGTGTCCGTTAACCACAGTGAGTATTGCTGTCAGTGCTAGATACTACAACACACGATATTCCACTACAGATGAGTACAATAATATAGTTTATTATTAGATAACGAAATTAGTACTTCATCGCGAAACAATTGAGGTATTCAGACGTTCGTACAATTCTGACAGACTTGTCGAAGAACTTTGTAACTGCTTGCATTACAAAAGGAATAATCTTTTATATGTCAAATCGTAATAAATGCGATTCAACGCGTTAATTGATCTCGAGTATATGTAAAAAATATTCTATCCTCTCTGATTTTATACGTTGCTACTAACAGTCGAGATTGAACTGTCTGTGACTGTTGGCAGGATCATGGATAACGTTTGCGTATAGATTATTGATTTCATGTAGATTTTACTATATTATCCAATTGTGTAATTAGCGTGCAGCACTCTTGTTAGTTATTATTTAGTATAAAGGCATTATGCTTCGCTAATGGATCGACGTGTGTATCTATGCTTTTACGCTTAGCCAAGTTTCCGCCTCAGGCGCCGCCAAGCGGCTACTTAATAAATCATTGAGAATTTTGTTTACGCGCCATTTTGTCTCTCGCAACATGTATAAATACAAATGCAGATTTTGTTAATCTGTATAATCGATGCGTTGATAATATTTTATTTATATAAATTGAAGGAAATTATTAAACTGAATTTAATGATGATGACCACGGATGAATTTAATCTCATTTCAATTTCTCGCCGTCGCCGATACCTTATTCAACGTGCAAATTCATTCAGTGATATTTGTCGTGGCAATTTTTCAAATCGTTCCGATTGCGCAAACCTACGTAATATGATAATGGCGAGACGCAAAGTAATTGTCACCCGTGTTTTACTTTCGATGCTTCTCTCTTTCTTTCTGCCTTGGGCTAAACAATGGAAATCGTGTCAGATATTAGACTCTCGAGAATGGTTCTTCAACGTTGTGCAAAATTTATCTTTATTTATCAGTTTATTGTTTTTTGCCGTCGCGTCTCTTCGACTACTCCTCGATCGATCTAGCAACTTATTGCTAACGCACCGATCGAAATTTCGATTTGAATCGATGATAGACTCACTTTCTCCGTCAAATTTGTATTTATCATCGACTTTAATCGATGGTAGAAAACGCCGATTGACTTGTTTATGATTATTTGGATTAATTACTCGAAATATTGTTTCTCGCGATTTTATATTCTCTCGGAGTTATAACTATACTAGAGATAAAATTTCAAAAAACTTTTCCAGCATGGAAATCAAATTAGTCTGACAGTATAAGCCTGAGAAAAACAAAGATACAAAAATATTTTAATAAACCGTCTAAGTGGACCATAAAAATAAAAAATGTCATTAACATTTAAAATATAAAGATACTTTTTAATTAACAATGTACCATAGTCCCCATTGTGATTCAATAATGAAAAAAATCATCAAATAAATACTCTGAATAATTTTTCCTTTTTTCCTCTTATTCTTTTAATAACCCAACAGTTTCTAATTAACGTCCTGACAAGCTGTCCCAAATACTTGTCGTTTCATTAATTATAATCAAAAGAAGGTTACAAACGTATCTCTGCGTATCTCTGCACCAAAAAAAAAAGTTTCCAAAGCACAAGAATACAAAATTAAGTTACCACCCCTCTATGAATTCCGGCATGTCAACCAACAATCCAAAAATGACATATGCAAACCTTCAACATGGTGGATCCTTTCATCAAGGAGCGTCTGGATTGGCAAATAATTCCAAGAAGGACAAAGACGTCTCTTATCTGGCAACAAGGATGCACGAGCGACGTTCGTAAAACAAAGACGCCTTTGTTCTAAGCAGACCGAAGAATTAGCAACGGCTGGAGTGAAGAAGACGTAGAGGACAAAGAAAATACATGAAATTATAACAAGGACAAAATCAAAATGCTTTTATATCTGACAGACTTGCTATAATCCTGTAAGCTGTGCAGCTGCACTATTTATACTGTAAACATCAAATGCACGTGCACTTATAAATAGCAAACTAACCGGTGCATTTAGGTGCATAGAACATGGAGGGGCTCGATAGAGTTACACCCTGTCTTCGTGCGAATAACCTTAAGCCGTATTCACACGAAAACTTCTTCCTCCACTTTCCAACGTTGTACGTGGAAAAATATTCCTTTTCATAAATACGTTTGATTTTTATCATTGGATTCGCTCCGATACTGTATATCTTGTTAACTGGAACGAACGAATTGCGAGGTAAATTTACAATCCGGTAAGAGTCGCCACGTCTTGGATAATACGACGCTGTTAACGAGAAAATGGGAATGAGTCAGGTTCGTGTATAAAGAGGTTACAGTGTAACCAGGATATAGCAGAGTAAAAAGGCGGATATACGCACTGAGCTTAAACAATAATTTTTAAATCCTTAAAAGCAATTGGGTTATTTAAATTAATATTGTCTTTAACGACGAGTAAAATGGACGTGAATTTTTCACAAGCTTTAGGCTGATTCTGTGGTAGCGCAGGCCTTTTTTACTTTTAGGTTAGGTCTGTACTTCAGTTACGTTACGATAGCGTGACAGGGCGCTTTGTCTGCGCATTATGCTGGGCCAGTTGCAATAGGACGCTCGGACTGGGCTGTAATGTTTCTTAGCCTCGGGGCTTCTTTTCGTAATCCCGACTGAACTGAATCGCCTGGGGACTTTGACGCGGACTGCTGCTTTATTTTCTTGGGTTTCTTTTTACGAATTGACTACCGATACGGATCTCGCTTGGTATTGAGATACGAAAAGTATACAGTTGTCATATAAAACGAATAGTCGTGCTGCACATGCAATTTGCAATTGTAATACTTTGGTATTTTTACTAACATATTTTATTTGTGGTTATGTCAGACCTGATGGGTTTAAGGAAAATTTTTTAAAGATTTTTTTAAATTTATTAATCATATTTTGTATTTTCGAATATGGGGACTCTTTGCTAATCAGGATCTTCTATTTTGCATAGAAACGGGGTCGAAATTGAAAGTAAATTTAGACTAATTTCTTATTAGATAAATTCAATTGAGTGCCATTAAATAGTTGCTACCTTCTTTCAAAGTGTTTCTGCTCCTAATTATATATGATTGCAAATTGGCGAACCTCGTAATTGCACGGTACGTTTCGTATCGGCAATTTATATAGGAAATCGTCTTTGCACAGGTACCAATAATTGTATTACGTTCTTAATCAATACTTTTACACGTGCGTATTACTCGCACGCAATAGTATTTACTTTTCAGTTATTTTACGTTTATTAATTATCGGAATCGTTCGTAAAATTCAATTTTTTGTAATTTTATTTTTTCGATAAATTTTCAAATTCCACTGAACTTCCAAAAATTGTCGTATAACGAAATTCACATTTTTATTATCACAAAAAGTCATATCCTCGTACACACACGTTTCCTGTATATACGTACGTACATATATATGAGCTGGCAATTTGAGATTGACATTTTGGTCGGGTTAATAGTTGACAAGAAAAAGAAAAAAAATGGCTCAGTCATGCTCGCATGTGATTCGTTTGCGCAATATGCCAAAAGCTGTGCTCGAGAAATAAACTAATACGTTTCATTGGGTGGGGTTGTCGACCGCAAGTCTCCAGTGTCTTGGCTACAGGTCCACACGTGGTATGGATGGATCGGTGGGCACGTGTGAACGGGCCTTAACACCCCAAACCATATAAAATCGTTTCCTCGAACGAAAGTGAAAATTCGTCTCCATAGGCGGTGACCTATATGTCTGATATATTATTTCAAAGCATTGCAAATAATGCATTGAACTTAAGATACGTATAGAATATACACGTCGTTACATAAAATTCAATACATCAAATTCATTATTAAATATCTCAATAGCATTGGTTCCCCGTGTGATTTGGGGAACATATTTTGGAAAATGAAAAAAAGAGAAAAATTTTTTGAAAAAAATTCAACAAGATTACCTTCCTAAAATATATCCTTAATTATCTCTGGACCATTAATGATCGTCAGGTACTAAATGGTAACGGTTAACCTTCGTCTATACCGAAAGCGAAATAAATATGCCACCATTTATAAGAGCCATTTCGTCATTTGAGAATTACGTCATACTTCGAATAATAATAATAAACAGGCCTTTTGTTTTGCATATGTATATACAGCTCAAGTCAGATCCAGACGAGAAGACATAGAAAGGAAAATTAATTATGGTTAGCCAATGGGCCACTGTTGTTATTGAGATAAGACAGTCCCAGAGACAAAGGAGCCAGTTTTCGAAGAAATTTTTAGGATTCGTGTCATTGGGAAAAAAAGGTGGGTGTTAAATATTTTGATAAATATTAATCTTATCTACAGTGAAAGTCACAGAGACACGATCCACGTATGTAAGGATAGTGATAAGGATGATATTAGAAAAAAATATTTTTTTTCAACTCAATAAAATAATTGTCTAAAAATTCTTTATATCCCAAAACTGAAACGTCCTGTAGCTACGTGATCGTAACAGCGTATACGAAATGACCGGTAGTTAAATTCGTGAATCGTTACGCAGCATTTCACGCGGAGTGATGAATGGAGACAGGTCGAGCATTGCCAGGACCCAATTCCCGCAGAAACCAACTGCAGCTGTATAGTCAGCTAGTCAATCAGTTGGTTGGTCCGCCAGCCAGCTGGCCAGTATTAGAGCAGTGTGCCAGTGAAAGTGATTTTTTGGGCGGGCTCTTCTGGGCTATGGCTCTTGTCTTCGGTGCCCCAACTACTTCCCCCTTTTCTCTCCGCCCCTGCATTTTATCGCTCCTTCCATTATCCCACCGACCGTCTCGTTGTACCAATTGATCACGTGGCTACGACCGCGCCCAAGACCCTCAGGCCCGAATTTACGACTAATTAGAGAACGTTCTAGAAATATCCTCCTTGCGTAAATTGAGAGCTATTACTTTGCTGGTGAGATGGAATAATTTTGTTTCATGTTAATTTTGGTAATTTAAGTTTTTCGTATTTTGGAAAATATATATATGCTTGTTATAAAATTATTTTTTTTAACCGCATTGAATATTTATAATCCTTTAAATTAAGCTTTCTGTGTCAGTTGGGTGGAGCAACTGGGAACGATGAACATGACCAAGTGTCTCGTTCTCGCCTTTTCGGGATCAACATGAATTAAAATGTAAACTAATGTATTGCTGCTATCGAGTAAATATTAAAAATTAATTAATATCGTATTCTTGTTATATGTTATACGAAAATTTGACAATTACCCTTCTTTCTTATATTTATATATGCATCTGTGAACAACATTTATTTGTGGTATATTTCCACTATATGTAGAGTTATAGTGACGTGTAATAAGTGATAGTTATCATTAAATGGTATTGCAGATGCTTTCTTGGTTGAGTTCCAGAACTTTCCGCTAGATGGTTTTTCTAGCTTCGTCTGTTTTCTTCTTTCTTCCTTACCAGCAGAGATAAGTAGGAAGATTGCCAGCGGGCTGATTTTCTTGAAACTAATTTTATTTGGGTATCGACGCGCAACCTGATTCTGAATTAAATATACTACAAATTTCAAGGAAAAAGCTGATTCTTAGGCGTTTCCGAGATATAGTATCCTAGAGGTGCAATTTTGAGTGTTTTTCCAAATTAATAAAATCGCCTTCTTGGTCTAGTATTGCAATATGCATTCATTTATGGTATATATAACTATATAATGTTTAAGACGGATCCAATGTAGCAATTGAAACTAAAAAAAATTCTTGCGCAACTGATTAAACTAAATTTAAAAAATCTAATCGGAATGCTATAAAATATTATTTATTTTCAGGCTCAACAGCAATATCGTACTATACTTTGTAACGTATTTTCCTTAATTCGATACCGATAGCGAAAAATCTGAGAACGAACTATCTTCCAGAACCAACCTACGTTACCTTCGGCTGTCTACCCCTTCGTTCATGCATCTACATACCAGGCGGGTGCCAGCCGATTCTTTTTTCACCGGGAACTGACGAGCCGGTATGACCTGAGAGTTGGGCTGGAACAGGCCCAACTCCACCAAAACGTGATCTCTGACGGAACCTATCAGATAATGCGATAACTTAACGGATCCTGTAGATTCTTGGGGTCGCATAAAATCAGCAAACGCAACTGGATGCACGAACGGGAGCGGACGCTTACGGAAATGCACGGCTGCTCAGATTGTTAGGTTCAGGTAGAGAGGGTCGGAGTAAGCGTCGGGCAAATAGTGCGAGATACAGAGAGCAACGGATCGAGAACGAATCGGAGGTATCAAATCGAAATCCCTTTACCAATTAATAAATTGGGAGGACTCACCGGAGCAGGTGCAGCTGATCCGTGAAGGCCGAGAACTGCATCCAGGAGAAACTTGGGTCGGCACTGCATTTCCGGAACACTCACAGAAAATCCACTGAATTTCCTGGATATCGCGAGAGTAACGCAAGAACTACACGAACGAGAAGTTGCTACACTGTATCGAAACACAGCTAGAAAAACTATCAACAGATAGCACGGGAGCGCGATGCAGCTCGTGACACCTCGGTCGGTGACCCGAGACAGACTGCTTTGACAATAGTCAAATTCGAGAATTATTCATTCCGATCATCTGATTGGTCGAGATTTTTATAGCCGATAACTCTTCCGTTTCCCTCGATTCGTCCCTTTAAACCAAATCGAAATTGTTCCTTAGCGAATCGGTACGTAACTCTTGGAGATCCTCCACGGCCGCTTCCAGAACCAGAAATCGAGAACGTTATCCGTATCGGTACCCGGAGTCGCCTTGTGAATAAATCACGTCACAATTTATATATTAATCTAATATTTACAAATGACGTAATATATTAAAATGAAAAAAGTTTATTTCTATATCTCAGCATAACTTGTATAGATTGACTAAATTTGCGAATTAATTCGCAATTTACATTATTGGAGCCTCTTTCGAAATCCACCGAGTATTTACAAGATGATTATGCTTCCGATTAGTTATATATATAATTAATAAAAAAATAATGACAGTTGCAATTAATACTTGAAATTAGATTTCGAAATACATATAATTTCTTACTAGCGAAGTTATTATAATAATTATTATATTCTCGCGACATATATATCACTGTTAAATCAAACGTATTGACTTATGTTATTAAAAATAATTATGAGTGAATTAAAGTTTTATAAAAAATTTTTACAATTTTCTATGATACTCTGTAACGGTAGGAACATAAAATTAATATATTTTTAAGTGAACATTAGTAAATTAACATTAAATTTATAATGGGATGAGATAGGGCTGTTTTTTAATTTTTGTTCTATTAAACTTAGTTGTCACGGTTGACGGGAAAACGGTCTTTTAACAGTTTTTGGAAATTGGACTTGTGCCTTCTCCAAAGTGGCTGATCGTTATCGCACTTGGAAGCGACAAAGAGGACGATTAAGTATTTTCTCTCGAGTCTAAAATTGAAAATTAGAGGAAAATTGGATTAAATTACTCTTTGTTTTTTACAGTACAGCTACTTTTATCATTCTAGTTGTTCTACTCCTACAATACTGGACGGGTAGCACAACTTCCAAATTTGATTATAATTCTTTCAAAATTGCTCAACGACGTGCTCAATGCTAAATGAAAAATGAACGTAATACTGCAAACATGAACAAAAAGCAATTAACCAATCAGGTGTACAAACAGTGATATAAGATAATTGTATAAAAATAATCAATCTGTAATAACTACAATACCTTGAACAGGAATCTGCAATCACATATCAAATATTATATACCAAGTATACAACAAAAGAAAGCACAAGTATTAAAATTCCACCGCCCAAGCTCAGCAAGCAATAATAAAATCGCCATCTTATCTTCAACAACAACTAGATGAATTTGAGATATAATTTCTAGGTGCATCGTTCCTAGAATCCATCACCGTACCGGTTGTGGACTGTGGATCCACGCTGTTTATATTAGGATTGTTGTTGCTGTTATTGTTGCTGCCATTGTTGTTTTGAGAGTTATTGGAACTCTCCGTATTCAATGCATTATTTTGACCAGAATTTTCAGTGTTGACTCTTCTCTGTCCTCTGCCAAAAGTACTGTTAATTATATTCGTAAGATATTGCGTCCCCGATAATAAAACCGTTGAATTTTGAGGCTGCGGATTAGCACGAACTGCGTCTTGTTCTTGTTTGTCTTCATCCGCGACGTTAAGTGACGACGGAACGGAAGGTCTCGAGAAGTTCGAGTAATGTTGACTAGATTGACCGCCAGGTGGCAGCACAGTTCGTCCCATATTTTGAAACACAAGACCGGATTGGTCCGTCGATTGGGAATGATGTCCATTCTGATCCGTGATTGGTCCGTTCTGAGACTGCGACGCTAGCGCCACAGGTTCGGACTGAACTGCAACTGAATACGGCGGTGGATTTGAATGTCGACGGTTGGATATGCCTGGTCCTTCGTTTGGAAGTGGTGGAAGATTTATATGATCGGATCCTTGTTCTCCGACCACTACCGTATAAGCCGGTGGTAAATCTGCGATCCAATAATTGTCATATGCTGGTGGATTTATTACCTGAAAATAAATAGGTTACTTTTTAATTGTTTCTGCGGTTCGTAAACGTACGGAATTTGAATTTAAAAAAATTGCTAATCGCCTCTGTATTATTAAATCGATCTTTTCTTTTATAATGAAGAATGAATACCTCGGGATAATTATCTACTCCTGCCGATACTGTCTCTAGTCTTCTTCCTCTTCTTCTTTGTCGCTCAGCTTGCCACTCCTCTTCTTCCAACATTGCTCTCAGATGGGCTCTTCTTGCGTTGCACGTTGCGTAACCGCAGGCGATCAAGAAAAGCAATGTAAGGACTGTTAAGGCAATCCACATGTAGGTCCATCGCAGTAATATGGAAGCGATCATGGCCGCTCCTACCCATGCTATTACAAGGGTGGCCAATGACCTACCCGAGCAGTCTGACTCCTGAAATGTAAAATCTATTGCTTAGTACTTGCAATCGTAAGTTATTCATTCAATTTGTTAGTAGTATACATGTATCCTAGAGTGACTTCAATCAATATTATTACTATATTTTGGGAAATCATTTTTTTATTGGACTGCGTCATGGTTTCGAGGATATACTTACTAAGCTTCAAAGCACGATGAAAAATGATTTTTATATGGATAAAGTATTTTGTAAGTTGTTTGCAATAGCGTGGGATATGAAGAGACAATGGGGATGCAGGTTTTTTGAAAGGTGATAAATAACATTGATAAGAAAATAGACATATTTTTTACAAGGATTTTACAATCTTTGTTAGTTTTACTGTTCACGAGTCCCGAGGTTTTATTCGATTTGTTGTTTTTCGCGGATGACGTAAGGTTTGGAAGTGAATATTTTGAAAAATTTGTAATACTTCACGTGGACTTGAATTATTTTTCTGAATTTTGGTTGTTCATTGCTGATTAAGGATCTTCCATCGATTTGCAAAATGAAAATTTTATTATAAAGCGTGCGATCGGAAATGAATTGTTAATAGCCGGATGTGTATTTTTTTCAAATTTTTCTTTTTAAAAATAACGAATTTTTCATTTCCAAAATATCGAAACGTACGCTCGACTCAAAATAGTTGATAGTGTCGTCCATTGTGTTGTTTCCACGTTATACGCTGTTTTCAACCCTTATTACAGATGATCGAATTATCCTTTCAATAGCTGAAAAGAGATGCATACCTATAGACTTTGGGATTTTACTTGACTATGACCTGCAATTTGACTATGATATCCATAGAGTATTAATAACGATTAAAAAAAATATATTTAAATTCTGCAAAACTATTTTTTTTAAATTTTTCATTAATTCATAATTTCGTAACGAACCTGTGCATCTAAGAAGCAAAAGAACAATAATACAGAAATCGATACTAATTATACAAAAATTAAAGATAAATGCTATATTCCAAAGCAACAATTACTGTCATAGGCTTGGTTACAAGAAAATTTGTTAGAGAAAAAGAAAGAAGAATTTATAAAAGCTTAATAATATCGCATGCCTAAAAAGCATAAGATCGATACTATATTTAAAGAAAAAAAAGTAAATTCACGTAGTCCCAAAAAATAATTTTTACCAATTATCTATAACGTTTATATATAATTTATTTATTTATTTAAATACACGTACGGTTTCATTTTCGTATTGCCGCGTTGAATTCGTCATAATAGAACCGTGAGTTCCTGCACGTATCATCCCTCTGTTTGTTTCAAGATACGTATGTCGGACGCTATACGAAAGTGGCATTTACGTAAAAATTTTGATTTTTTTTTTAAATCTTGCCCGACTCTCTCTTTCTTCTTCACAGACTCCCACTATCCTCTTGTGCATGTATAAAGCGCCTACCTGCTACCACTCAGCTCTCTATGAACTTCTAATCGTGTTCGAAATTAATTAGAACCTGTTGAAAAAAAATTTTTTTCAATTACTGCACATATATATTTCGAAACGAAAAGTAGTGACGAGCAAAAAAAATTGCGTTAATCAATCAAATGAATTCTAATTGTATATTTTTTACATTTAATTATATATAATATATAATTGTATACTACATGTATTTTATATGTATATACATATATGTACGGGGAACAAATACATGTAGTATACAATGTAATGCGTAAGAGTTTCTACTATTTATGCGTGGTCTATAATACCAATAATATAACAAAAAGGCACGCAATTTCTTATCACTCGCCATTATCATTCCTAGAAATCAATCGATGTATTTCAGAAATATAATCGAAATTATATTCAAGACATAATGTATAGTCCGTATTAAAAAAGCGTGAAAAAAATTATGATTGTCGCTGTCAAAAAAAAAACGAGACAAAAATAATCAATTATATTTTCCTTAGATTTTAATCGCGCTTTAATCTCGAGTAAAATGTTTTTATTCGGAGTTTAGTTACTGGCCGATAATGAAAGTCATGTCGATTGATATGAAAGCATGTAATAGAATTAAAAAAAAATAATCTACATCGATAACAGATTTATATATTATCGATTTTGATTTTTGAAAAGCATTGACTCACCGTAACGTGAGACTCGAACGTCTCTGTGAACGACCAGTGTAATGACAAGATGAATTTGCCTTTGCGAAATGGTGATAGTCATAATTAATTTTATCTCATTATTCAATTATCTTATCGCACGGCTTATCAGGCTAATCGCGGAGACTACGAAAAAAATTGGGTTTGAAAGTAGAAAGAAAAGTAATATAATTTAAAAAAAAGAAACGTAATTCAATAATTAGAAATCGTCTCAGTAACCTACCAGGTATGCCCTGTGACTGCGTCTGCACTCGAATTCAAATAAATTTGCAAGCTCATAGGTTATGTAATTTTCATTGATAATCATTATTATAAGGCATCCCCTTAGAAATTAGATCGACAGCAGTTGCAGCTGCATGTGCCGTTGGTGATTTAAAAAAAAATTAAATTACTGCCGTTCACGCCTTACGTGTTTAAATGTACGCAATATTTGTTTGCAAATTTGTAAAATTTATTGCACGACTTTCTATGTATGTCAATGCTAATTTCTAACTTGTATTATCTCGCATATGCATTTCGCAATGGGTTTTGTTATCAGTTGGTTCATGAGATTCGCTTTGTCAATTGCAACTGCGTTTTTTTCTCGAGAGATTTAAAGTGAAATTTATGTGCGTCAAACATACAAAATTTTCTCATTAAATGACAAATTTTAATATTTTGATTTCGCAAAATTTATTACTCTAATGCATATTTGCATGGTTATTTGTTATACGTTGATTTTCAAGAATACTTATCTCACTTTGAACGTAATCAAGGATTTCATTCGTATCAATATATCTTAGCTGTTCAGCTGGAATCAGTGCGTATAAAGACTGTATCCTTGACAACAAGCGTTAATAAATAACGCTACAATTAATAAAGGATAAAAACAAAATCCAAACAAAATCAAATTACACGCACCTGCATCGTAATCCCTTCAGACACAAAGGAATCAAAATTTCTCAAGACAGCTGCACGCAATCAAAAAAGCTTGCAGATGCACGATCGTAGCCGCACCTGCATGTCTGCCAAGTATAAAAATAACGTACCAAGATCGATAAACGAAATATCAATTCTAGTTTCCGAATTTTTCACTAAACACGTCGAAATCTACACAGATTCACTGTTAAAGTCACAACGTGGCACACGGTATCTGCAGGTGCGAGACGAAAAACATAAAAGCGTTGAAAATTCAGAAAACAATATATATATATAATTGACGTAAAGAGGTTAACTACGAGTGTCCCTCGCACCTGTACGTACGTAACTAAAGGCCGCATATGCCATCGTCATTTTGATAACAAAAATGTTGATAAGGCATACACCTATCCTCCTACTACAAGATACGAGATTCCCCACTTTGTGTAATTTCGTTATCTATCTCTGTCTTTTTTCTACGTACGCCAGATTCTCATATTACACCTTTGAGACCCGTGACCTCTGACCTCCTCCAAAGGATCCAACAAACTGGGTCGTAGAGAGCTTATGGTCAGAAAATAGGGTATTATCTGATTATCGAATTTCCGCCAAATCTGATAACAGCCGATTCACAGTCTGGCGAGGTAATGGCGATCGACGTGACCTTGTTACATAATATTTTTTTAACTTTCAGCTGACTTCAGTCTCGGGATGTGGCCGGAATTCTTAACGACCATCAGAATGTTTGTACAAATTAGAAGTGTATTGTACATATGTATACTGATCTTGATGATAACAATTGGTGATAGTGATCCTAAAAACAGAGGAAGATCACGAACACGAAGCTTATATATATTTTACTTTTATTTTCGAATAGTCATTTCTTAGTACATAACATATTGCAGAAGTCTAATACCTGTTTATTTATTAGTCTCGTACCTCGGAGTCGCCTGAAAGATTCTTCGTTTGGACATAATGAAAAAAAAAGTTTCAAATTGTTAAAAAAATAAAATAGCACCGTAACTACTGAACTATTATTCAGAAAGAGTTGAAAATTAATAGCGACGATGACAATGTTTTCGTCCTTCGTGATTTAACGTAGGATCAACGAATCACGTTCTTATATTCTTCTCAAATGTTACACGCGATTGGTTAATCCTGTGTTGAATTCTGTACGATGGAAAGGTAAATCGATATTGAATTCAATTCAAGTCCTGCACGTAGCTAGGAATTCGTTTTACATGCTCGGTCGGCAACGAAGAAAGCTTCCTTACCGACTGCCGATAAATTAATTTCTTTTCGACCGAATTATTCTTATCAATCCAAAATTTTATTATTACCGGAAATAACGAAGATAAGACGTTGCACTCGGTAGGCAGAGATGCATAAAATAATTCCTCCTCTCTTTTCTTCACTCACATATGTACAAAAACTCTCATACGTAACGCAGTCAAAACTGCGTCTTCACACAACTTCTCGTCGTACACACAACGACGAAAGGACAGACACACGCTAAACAATAATTATAGTCGGTCCACGAATAAAGTAACTTTTGGAAAGGGACGTTTTCCTATGACGTTTAAGGTAAAGGAGATCCCTGGAGCAGAATCTTTTACTCGTGGAACGACTGTACACATCAAATATGACGTTAACGATACTGTTAATACTTGACGGTTAATCGTTCTCTTTTTTTTTTCTTTAATCGATAAATCGGGGAAATGGGGAACTGTTAAAAGTTAGTCATTAGGGTAAATACGAATGTCAATCAGGGTCCAAACCGAAATTATAATAAATACCAAACTGATGCGCAACTTTCGAAATGCTTTCATTCTCGCGTAAATATATGCTATGGCAACTTGTTTTGCGAATACTTATTTTGAATTATTAATTTTTTAGGCGTATTGAAAAAAAAGATATTTAAGTGCCGATGCTGTTGTTAGATTGTATATTAATATAATTTCAAAAATTATTTTCTGCCTTTCTCTTGATTTTGAATATCGAACTATAACTGAGTTGACATTTATATGGACGACGCATTTGATGGCTTGCTAGCTATATTTTTTTTAAATCATGCAAATCTAAGATTTCGAAAGTTAACGGCGTTTTGGACGATGATCAAGATTTTGTCTTTTGATCTTTTTTTCGGTACGCTAATGGCATCCGAGTCGAAAAACCTGGAGGTTTTGGAAAATAAGGTTAATTCTCCGAAAGATCTCGGCAGTTTACTTTCGCTCGATCGCTTTGGCCGAACCGCGTGCCAGTGAATAAATAAAGTTATACTAGAACCATAACCAACCCCCATTTTGGAGTGTTTTACATTTACAGTAATCCGCTACTCCTCCTTCTTCGTTTCTATCTTTCTTTTTTTTCTATTAAACACATCGCTGATTATAATGTAATTAAGTTAGAGACTTTTTAATCCTAGTCGTTCGATTAAGCATCTTCGGGAGATCGCTTCGACTTTAACGAGGATTCATGAGAAAGTGGGAAAAACATTTTTAATATTTTACCCATACTTTTAGAGCACCCTATATATATGGGTGAATCATGTGTGCGTTCAATTGTGAATTATCCATAAACATCGTATTAATAATAGAAACAAAACAGAACTTGGAAAAATTTAGAATTTTTCGCTAATAAATATAGCACCACGAAACTTTTTGAAACTAAAATCTCAAAATACTACAAGTTTCGAAACTTCCCGAATTTCGAGATATTATCAAGTTTGCCAAAAGTATAATAAATAACCAATGAATATCTGTTTGGTAATTTTTTTTAAATCTAAGGCAATAGCCTTGGATTAAAACGACCCATGTGCAGTATCAAACCAGTTGGATTGTGTCTGACGAAATACAAAAATGGTCGATCCAGTTTGAGTCTTGGTTTGTCCGATGCATTTGCTTGCCTTGCGATCCTGTGCGATTCTTCAGGTTTTCCAAAATCTTGTGGTAGCGTGCTGGCATCTATATTTTCAGATTTGTCTACTTCTTCATTCAAATCCAGACGACCTCGTACATTCCGCAAAGGACTGGCTGGATAGACCTCGACATGATGGCGCCCGGTTATTATATTTTCTTCTCCACAAGTGCTGAACAGATTGATCTGCAAGAAAGCATGAGAAAAAAATTCAAAAATGAAAGGAATAAATGATCGACAAAATAACCTGAGATACTAACTTGTAGCATATCTGCCAGATGAAAATTGTGTCCAGCGCTGTTGATGCCTTTGAGGTCAGCATGATTCGAGAACAATTCCTCAAGTCCCATTCTTTTAAGTGCTGCAGTTGCATTGACAACCGACCGATGACTAAATTTGGGGACCTGCAATTCAAGTCCAGGTCTGGGTACCAGAACCTTGAGTAATTTTTCCCAAGCACCTTGAGTGAAAGCTCCTTCGACAAGCCTTTGTTCAAGTCTGTCTAGACTATCGCCTGGAGCTGCGTGTCCTTGTTGTCCAGGAATAACAAAAATAGTAGATACGAGCTTATCAACGCCACCCATAGCAATGGCAGTGGCGTCGAGTCCAGGTTCGTATCCAGCAAGAACGCCAGATCGCCACGTAGTGGCAGGAACTGGAACTAACTTCCTTTGTCGAATAGCCGGTGAAACGGCGAAGTACAATTCACCGTCACGACCCTCAGAGGTGGCGCCACTTGAGTTACAATCCGTTTGAAAGACGTTGGCAGAAAGTGCCGCAAGTGGTGACCTCAAGGGAACCGTATTGCCTTTCACGAAATCTTTAATTCTGCCCCCAGTTTGTTTTCTAATTAAGAAGTTAGTGCGCCTGCGCACGAGATCACTGATGGTGGCAAAATTAACTTCGGCTACAAAGCCCTCGTAGAACTGTTGGGCCTGTTCCTTGTAGAAGGGCATAAGCCTACCTACTTTGTTCCGATCAGCAAAAAGGACCCTGACGAAAGCAGCGTTAGCGATTCCTTGATTTCTAGCTAAGCTCACGGTATCAGTTACATTTTGGAAAACCAGATGCGGATTGAATGTGGCTACATCATCCAGCTTGAGGACATCATTCATCTGATTCGAAGTTGGACCACGGGCCCCTAAGAAAACCATGGCGAGTATACTGGTCATGCCAAATGGCGAAAGAGCCAATGATCTAGCTGTACTCAAGCCCTTATTGGTAGCGGTCCAAAAGCTGAATGCTAATTCGTTGCAGAGACGTGCGAAGTACTGCATGTCATGATCAAGATTTTTCACGCTGCTCTCCAGCCCTGATGCACTCTGCGATGCCTCCAATGCTATCGTATCGGCAGGTTGAACATTGTTTGCTGAGGTGGAGCCAGTAGTTCCGGTTTCGGATGTTTTTATTGGTTTCTTCAACGGTGGATTTGTAGTCTTCACGCCTGGTACCTGTTGAGGAATTAGCGTCCATTTTTCTTCTGAACTCGAAGCCCCTTTGTGATCCGCTTTTTTGATACTAAAACTGGGCTTTTGCTTGTCTTCACCTTTTATTAGGCTATTGGAATTCTTTATGTCAGATGGCATCGTGATATTGGGTCTTTTCTGTTCCGTTGGCAAAGCTGAGGTCGCAGTTTGGACATTCTCTGACGATTCCAAGGGATTCGTTGGTTTAATCGTTTCGCCCAATTTTGAGTAAGGATACTCCTCTTTGTTCATCGATAATTGAGGCTCATCTGTCATTGAGGCACTGACTGCGGCTTCTTTTGTTGGTTCTTTTTCAATATCCGTTACAATTGGTTTGCTATTTACGGCGGTAACGACTGGTTTTTTCTTTTCTCCTAATTTTTCATAAAGATCCTCGTCCTTTGAATCGGGCGATGCTTCGATGTTAGTCTTCGTTTCATCTTTATTGCTGATTACGGGTTTGTCTGTTTTTTCCTTATTCCACGTGAGTTTAGACGCTTCTAAAACATCCGGTAGAGTATTATCTCCTGTTTCAGGATTTTTAACCTCAGAAGGCTTGCTTTCCTCTTTCTCACCTAACTTCATGTGAGAATCGATAATCTGTGACACGTTCCTATCATTTTCTTCAAGTTTTGAGGCAGTCTTGTCAGTTTCTGCAACATTTACAGAGGTTTCAGGTATGGTCTCGACCTTGTTGTAGACTGTTTCAGGCTTTGTGGTAAATACGACTTCAGGTTCAGGTGTCTTATTTAGATCTTCCTGTACAGTTGGTGGTTTTTGATTTGTAGTTTCAGCTAGCTTTTGTGATGTTTCATTTGAAATTGGATGTTTGGTTACCAGAACGGCAGTGTCATTCACTTGAATTCTAACTTCTTGAGTTTTCTGTGGCACGATCTCCACAAATTCTGGTTTTTTGCTGTCATTCATATTTGAAGATTGAGTATCAGCTGGACTAAGTGGCGCAATTGGTTTTGGTGGCTGTAACAATTCAGTCAGAGTTACTGGAACCGTTGAAGTGGCTGGAGATTCAGAATTATTCAGAGATTCGGCTTCCAACTTAGTCTTATCCGGTTGCGTAACTTGTTCGATTCTTACCATTTCTTGTTTATCTACATCTTCGGAAGTGACGTCACTTTTTAGATCAGACTTCTTGGTCGTGTCACTTTCATTCATTCCAGTTGTACTTGTTTCGGATGATATTTCAGTCGCGCTATTAGAATTCGTTTGAGATTTCAGGGCGTCTAAGCCTGATGATAAACTTTCGTTTTCTATAGGTTTTTCTTCAGCTACAACATTCGTAGAACTTTGCGAGGAACTTTTTACAGGATCCACAGTCGTAAGTGGGCTTTCCATTGATTCCGTTAAATTCAGTTGTTCGGTTGTTTCGGGAACTTCAGGTTTTTTCGTTCCAACAAAAGTACTCACGATTGGTAAGTCAGTCAATTGGATTTTTTGTGGAATTTCAATGTGACTCGTTTCAGGACTTATATCTATTCTCACTATGGGTGTCTCAGGCTTTATCGTTTTCTCCGATTCTTCCGAATTGGCAGTTGACGAATCCTCGTATTTAATCGTAGCTGAATCCTGAGTCGCAGTCGTAGGTTCAGCAACTGAAGTTAAACTTGATGTATTGGTGCTCGATTCTGGAGATTCAACAGTACTATTCTGCACCGTTATAAGAATTTCCTCGAGTACTTTTTCAGGCATGGAAGAAGTAGTTTCTGAGATATTTTCAAAAGTTTCTAAACTTTCAGACTTTGTGTCTTGACTTCCCAATTTAATAAAACTTGGCTTACCTTGTGCATCACTTATAGTAGTTGAGGGAATTTCATAAATAGTTGCAGATTCAGTATTACTATCATTTTGAGATTCAGTTCCTGTTTCAGTCATCATAAACTCAGTCGTCACTGCTGTATTAAGCTTGTCAGTAGAATTTATAGGCTTCGATGTTTCAGTATTATCAGGCGTCTTCACATCTGCTTCGTTGTCAGCAACCATAGAAATATTTTCGCCTGAAACAGGTAGATCTATCCTAACAAAAGGCACTTCCGTTGCTGATTCAGTCGGTATCTTTTTTGTAGGAATTTGCGATTGATCCTTTTCCTTAACTTCTAAAGATTCATTTAATACTTCCACAGTGTTCAAGTGACTATCCAACATTTGTTCAGTATTAACCTGAATCTTCTCTGTAGTGGAAACTGTCTTTTCAGTGTCATTCTTAGAATTTGTTTCAGTTGTAATATTTTCAGTGGAAATCGGATGCATCGAAATGGTAACGTTCTCTTCAGTTTCAGGCTTAGATTTTTCAGGTTTCACCGACATATCCTCGGATGGATTGTCTTCAGGATTTTCCGATGTCCCATTAATCAAGGAAACGGACACCATTTCCGGATCTACAGAAACAAGCTCAGTGGTACCAGCCGGAAATCCAGCAATAAGGCCACTAGCAATATTGCCAGCTGGTATTTTGGTATTTTCAGGTAAACTAAGCAACTCTATTGATGGTGTGTTGGCCTGGGTAGGTACAGTTTCTAACATCTGATTTATAACCGAAACAGCATCCGTAAGCTGAATTCTCACGACTGGAGACTCAGTACTTTTTTCAGCACCTTCAGCAGGTGTTGTTAGAGCGACAGAAGATATTTCAGGCTTTGCATCTGTAATATCAATTCGCGTTATTGGTGTTTCAATTCCAGTCACAGACGATTGACTATCTTCGATTAATACGGTATCCTGTTTCGAGGACGTGCTATCAATGACTTTTTCAGTGTTCTCGTCAGGTGAACCAGTTATCTGTTCTTTTTCAATTACAGGCATTTCAATCATTACATTTTCAGTAATATTTCCAGGCGCAATCTCAGGCGTCATAGATTCAGTAATTTCCGGTGCTTCGCTGCTAAGTTCTGTATTCTGTGTTGAATCTTTCATACTTTGCTCTACATTTGATTGTGTTTCTGAAATTTTAGGAGTCTCAGTCCTCACAGGATCAAATGATTCTGTTACAACTTCAGCCATAGCAACTTTAGTCTCTGTTTCAGAAGGTTCAGGCTTATTATCCACAACTGGAGCATCATTTATAGCTTCTGTCATTGTAGATTCGTACAAATTTTTATCAGGAAAATCGATTCTGTTTATTGGTATTTCAGGTTTTTCTATCTTTATTAATTCCTCAACCTTTTCCGTCGATGCTGGAGCACTTGCTTCGTTAGCTGTTGTCATTTCAGACTTAATATCTGAAGCATTTACAGCTGCAGGGGTATCCAATTCCAATGATGAAGCATTAGACGTCATTACTGAACTTTCAGGAATTTCTGTTTGTTTCGTCTCTTCAGACAATTTAGTTTCCTGATCAGGCTTAATAGCTGGAACTTTTCCAGGCTCGACAACAGTTACAGCTGGTTCAGACTGTACCATTTCAGCTGGATCCGTGGATGTGCTTTCTGAAAGGGTCATCATTGAAGGTGCAGCATCCGAAATTTGAGACATCATACTCGATAATGAGTCAGCCAATTCTGTAGATAAAGAATCCACGGGTTTTTCATCGTTCATGAACGTAGCATTTGTAGATAACTTCAGATCGTTAGAATCAACACTACCATTTGAATTCTTATTATCTGTAGTGATTGCTTCAGGTTTCATTTCTTGACTGCTACTACCAGGCACTTGGTCTACAACAGCAGTACTCATTTCTGAAGTACCACTTTGTTCAGGATTTGTCAAAGTACTGTTAACTTTCTCTACATTAGGCTCTGTTTCAGGTTTCTTTATTTCAGCTTCGAACTGCGTATCTTGTACTTTCTCTAAAATTTCCTCTTGTTTGGTACTTGTTTCCGGTACTGTAACTGGAGCCACTTGTGAGGTTGAAATGTCGGTCGATTCAGGAATATTGACCGAAATCGATGAATCCATCGAATCCGCTGGAACATCCGAAGATGAAAGTCCAGTATCTGGTACAGTTGGTATTTCGGATGTCTGTGCTAATGTTTGAGAAGGCTTTTGTTCTTGGGTACTAGTTGTTTCAGGCTGTTTATTTGATATAAGTTCAGTTACGATGGAGCTCACGGATTCTGGCAATAGATTTTCAATCAGAGAAACGCTCTGTACAAACAAGCCTGGTAATGTGGATGTTTCAGGCTTTTCGTCTTCTGTGAGAGTTGAAATCTCTGTTTGTGGAATTACAGATTCTGTTATTACATTTGTTTCTTTGGTGGGCGTTACTGTTTCCTTCTCAACATCGACATTGGAACTGACAGTCAGATTCTTCGTTTCCGTAAACACGGACCCTTCGGAATAATTTTGAACAACGGGAACCTCAGGTTTTTCCTTGATGTCAACTGTAATCTTATCACTTGATTCAATTTCAGGCTTCTCTCCTGGTTTCAAATCAGCTTCAGAATTTTCCTGAACTCCTACCTTAATGGAGGTCGATTGTGTTTCAGAAATAACACTAACCGTATCCTTCGGAGAACTTGTAATTTCAGAAGGTACAGTTTCCGGCTCAGTCCAAGATGCTGAAACTACTTTCTGCTGATCATCTACAATTTCAGGAATAGTGGTAGACACTGAAGCAGCTTCTATAACTTCAGGGCTTGCAATACTAAAATTGGATGGTTGTTCTTTAAGAATATCTGAATTCTCTACCGGAATCAACGGAACCGGCTGCATTACTTCAGTAACCTGCAAAATATCTCCTGATCCTTCAGCCGTCCCTGAAGCATCTGGAATTGCAGGTTTTACTACCGTAGTATTTTTCTCCGTATCGACAACCTCCTGAACCTTCCCTGGTAATTCCGTCACTGTTTTCGTATCATCTTCCTGAACAATCTCCAGGGATTCGTTCTTCGTTTCAGCTGATATTGTATTCAGCATCTGAAACACGGGCACTTCTCCCACATCAGTTTCCGGTGTTTGCGGTTTTATATCCATCGTTATAACAGGTACCTGAATCATTTCCTTTTCCGTAGTCATTGACGTTTCAGAAACAGTCAAAACAGACTTATTAGTCACAGGCTCGTCCTGAAGCTTCACAGGTTCAGAGGTACCGACCAAATTCGTATCAGTTTCCTGATCTTGCTTCAGCGAAGTAACTGTTTCTGTCGTTGACATCGTTTCAGGCTTTGTATCTTGTTTCAGGGATGTTCCAGTCGCTTCAGGCTGATTCGTTGATACCTCTGTCGTCACAGGACCGACAGTTCCAGGTTCGTGACTAGCTTCCTTCGTAGGAGTATCATTGTTGGAAACACTAAGGACTTGTTCAGGCTTCGTTTCAGGGATTTCAGGCGCCTGTGCAGGCTCCTTCGTTGTTATCGGTACCAGTTGCTGCATGGATTCCATAGGCGTATCCTGTTCTGTCGTTTCAGAAACATTCGCAACTGGTTCAGGCTTAATTTCAGGTATCATAACGAGTTCAGAAGTGCCAAGAGGCGCCGAGTCGACGTCGCCAGCTAAAATTGATGGCAGGATACTACTCCATTCAGCGTTGGCGTGACCTGGAATCGTCGGTACCGACGTCATCGCAGGCATCGGCTTGCTCAACTCACTTTTCAGCACGTTCTGAACATTCTGAACTACGTCTGCGACCTGCAAAAATTAATTTGCACGTATTACGCCCGAGTGGCCTACAAATAAATACAAAAAGGAAACCCACTGTTACAATAAATTTATATTTAACAGTATCTCAACTTAATTCACAAACTTTCCTAAACGTCAATATTCTTCCCTACACTGATCCCAATTTTCATTTGAATTCTTATCTCAACTAACCATCTGACCTTTTCCTTTCCAATGTGCACACAGATGATTGACTAGAAATAACAAGGTGCGCACGTGGAATTAAAAATTTTTATTAAAAGCACAAATTGATTCAAGTACCATTCCATTAACTCGTATCTTCCACCGTGTTATTCAAAGGGCAAAAAGAATTCTAAGCAGACATCAATTGTCACGTGCGATAATGCTATTACATTTTCATAAGAATGCACCTTCTCGCCAGGTAAAATGACCTTTGTAAATTTGATCAACGATACTCATTAATAAATAAAACCCAAAGAGATTCATCGAGGCTGCTGATGAATTATAAAAAAATTTGCACAGCCCCACGTTATTACCTCAGAGTCCATAAAAATCAAATATACAAATTTCCATTGCACACTCCTCAATGAGTACCTTCATTCCTCCACTGGGTTCGTCCCCGACTTTTTGGGGCTCGTGCATTTCCACCGGAAGTTGGCCGCCGCCTGCCGCGATCAGACTCTGTATTTCCTGTTCGGTCATCTGCTTGGTCACGACGTCCCCGTTTTTGTTCAGCGTATAGAACTGAAACCTGTCCGGTTTCAGGAGTACAGCAGGCGAGCCCGGCATTTCTGAAAACTTTCCAGGAACGGCCATCGTCTTTTCGGAACCCGAGGAATGATGTCCTTTTGCACTTCCGCCGTCGTTTCCGGTTATAACCGAGACCGAGGTGACGACACTGAGAAAAAAAAAATTTCAAAATCATCGACCAAACTGACATATCAAAAATAATAAGACCCTTGCGCGTATGCAATCGCGATATACGCTCATGCATATTAATCGTCTACCCGGTATATAACGATTTGACAACAATAGAGAAAGGAACGAGAGAAAGGATGCTGTAGACAAGCGTGGGTCTCGCCTTGACGTAAAAATATCATAGTGATCATCTGTCGTATCTCCATTGTCGATACTAAACCGACTGGATTATATTTTTGAAATTCCACGCTGCCGCTACCGACGTCAATTCCAACGGAGCGGGGTAGCTTCGCGAAGGAAAAGAATTCAGTCAAGGCCAACAGGGCAGTAGGGGGATGTATAAAATTAAGGGTGAAAAGGAGACACCCCCTAGATTCGTTCAAAAATCATTTCACCCCCAAACGTTTCTTCCGCAATTTCCATGAAAGCTAAAGAAAAAAAAAAAAAGACACCGAATTCACCCCACGGGACAGAGGTAATCCCGTTGTGTGGGAAATTCTTTTTTTTTAGCGAAGTAAAGCGATTTCGCAACACGCCAGATTTTACGGTTCGGATAAGAACTTAGCGCGAACCGTTCGAGATTAATAAAAAGGAGTGACGAGGTTGCGCCAAGATATTCGTACGGGACTGTAGCGAGAGAGAGAGGGAAATAATAATGAGTTGGCACGTAAGAAAAAGGAAGAGATAAGTCACCCGCATAACAGCATCTTAATTAGCACCTTAATTAGCATTGCGATCGTCGTTTAATTACACTGGCAATTATCTTTGAGCCTTTGTACAAGAAATTTTTATTATCTTCGCTCTTTTATTTTTTCCAATCACCTTTCACTCCCCTTTCATACGTTTCGCGCAGCGCTTTTCATTTACACGCGAATCCGCACCAACCGATAAGAGAGCCTAATCAGTACGGATAAGTAAACGCGTGATTGTCATTAGGTCAAGATAACTTGTCATTAAAACCAAACTGCAAAGTGAAGTAAAAGAATCGGAGCGATTACGCAAGCGTAGGTTGAAATTTAAATTGACTTATAGATTACCTGAGACTCGCTGATAAGAATTTTCATTGATTAGAGCCTAAACGAAGGATCCCTCGTCGCTTTTACTTGAAATAATATAATTTATATGTTCTTTTGCAAAAATTGTCACGCGGATATATTGCAATTATATATTTAATCGAATTTCTCGTTTGCTAATAATTATACAAAACAATGTTGTACGATACTAAGGTGGCCCCTTGTTAGGGTTTATATTATATATATATTATATTATATATTATATATGAAAAAAATTATTCGTGTCCACTCAGATGTGCAAATATTAGCTGAAGGTCGTAGTAGTTGGCAAATGACTAATTCGCCTCGGGAAATTTGGGCGGCAAATTCAAATAACGTATTAATTAATTGCTCCTCGGGAGCCCAATGCTAAGGACTAACCTGGATCCCAGCAGCCTCGTGGACGTATCGACCTCGTCGTCGGGAACTGGCAGGGCGAAGGTCCCCTTGGAGTTCGCGAAAATTATCAGGGCTGCCAATGGCAGCCACCCCCGGAGACACCCCCGCATCTTGGAGGAAATATATTCTGAAGCAAAAAGAAAACATAATTAGGAAAAAAAAAAGTTTTTAAGTAAAATTAATAACATAAACTTATAAATTTTTAAAAATATATCCTTCAAAATGTATTTGATACAATTTTTTTTATTTTTTTCCTTTTTCATTGTGTGTCCCTTGGTGTCATTGTCGCCGATACATACCTATATGTGGTCACGTGGTATACACTGGAAATTGCAATGCGAATTAATTAACACACGACACGCATCACTGATTTACGATTCGCGTTTTCTAATCCACATTGTATTTCTTTATCTCGGTCAACCTACGATCCACATTGAGGACCCGAAAGAGTCCACCCACATTTACGAGGAAAAGTCTGTGTGTGCGTGGGTGGGTGTGTGTATATATATATATATGCAAGTCGTGTCAATATGACCGAATGACGTAAAAGGCGTCGCGACGGCAGCTTTGCTCTCTCGAAGAAATGGCCAACGATTCAGCCGAAACGTTAACTGGGTTAAGATTGTATGCGTCACGGACAGATCCGCTTTCTGCCAACGGCAGTTCCATATGCCGTAGCCACGTGGATCTTGGAAAACTCGTTCATGCAGACACAGTGACCTTCGACCTGCTGATCTGTCGCAGGATCGAGTTCAGTGATTTTGGAAATAAATTTTCAAAAATATATCACACTGTAAATGACTGTGACGTGAAAAAAAGGAAAATCGCTTTCGATCACGTTTTTTTTTCGCACGTGTCATCAATTTCAGCGGTACAGTCCTGACTTGAGATGCAAAGGATGTACCGATGCAATATAATAGCGAGTACGTGATTACTAATGATTTATTAATGATCGTTAGGCACTGCCCAATTAACAGTCAGGATTGTCTTTGACACGATCCAAATCGGTGACGTTCGCACGGTTTCGCTTTAAAATTATTTGAAATTCCCGCCACGTCCGAAAGCCGAATACCCTTGACTATGTCCCATCTGAATCGATTTTTTTTTCTAGGCCACGCGGAGCTGTCCCGGAAATCAGTGTGAATTTTTTGGTTTTCAACAGGAAACGATAATCGATAGTTCGATTGCTGATTTATTGAATTGATTTTATTAGACGAGGCAACGAAGCTTGATGATGGAATTAATAACGATCGAAATTTTCAACCGGACCGGAAGTGACGTTTTGGTCGACGCTGTATAGTAACGTCTGTAGTCGGTCTAGTAGATACGTCATTCATATTCAGCTGTGAAATTGCTACTGACGATTCCCATTGTTCTGCGTAGGTGCAATAGCACCATTGGAAATTGAGGCGCGTGAAATCCCATGGGGCCTTACGTTAGTGGGACTTGACTGGCCCAGACGATCCCACGTGACATCGCCGACCCAGAAACGATCGATTGCGATGGAGGAACCGACCGGCTGAAATAGTCGATGAACTTTAAGGATCATTGACACGGCTATTTATATAACGCGTGGGCCTTACGGAGGGGCCTTACAAGCATTGGTTAAATTTCGAACATTATTTAGGTCATATTAACATCGCTCGCGATTAATGTTATTTGGGACTTATTTTCAAAAAAAAAAATTTGGGACTTACAGCGTCTTTGGGCCTTATATTGGGGACTGAAATAAAAAATATGTAAGCTGTTACAGTAAGTCACATATAAGGAGAAACGAGTTTACGTGCTATAAGAAAAAATGTCAAGTATCCCAGGGGCCTCACGGGCTCAGGGCCCAAATCAATTTGCTGTACCCGTAATATCGGATAATGAAATATAACATTTGGCAACAGCGCTTTACGAAAGCACGCAGCTACCGAATCGTAGATATATGGGACTGAAGAGAAATAATTATCTTGACATGCATAAGGCCCAAAATGGCTACTGACCCAAGAAATATATCTCGTTACACGATGAGCGGTCCAAGTTAAAAAAAAACTTACAGGCAATGAAAGATCTCATAAGATTGGCAGGTACGACCAATAAAGTACCGCGTGTGAGACTACTGACCCAGAGACCGGGCCGGACAAGGCCCACGGCGGTCAGCGACCCCCCAATCTCCAATTCAATACGGCGTTATGCACACAGGATGAGGCCCAAAAATCATAAACCGGTTTTCACATAGACTCTGGCTAATAATATTCTTACGGCATCGCGAAGTAGCCGCATGACTTGACACAGTCGTTATACCAGAATATTATAATCGGGGCCCGTTGGGCCTGACGTTACGTCAAACGGTTTGCTCATTACAATGAGTCAAAAGTTCGGGCCCATTCAACCTGAAATAAAAAGTGCATCTCCTAAACGAAAGCAGTTTTGCGCGTGGCTTTACCGAACGAGGAAAAACAAAATGTTACGTCACTTTTGCGATCGACTCTCACGCTGGGACCTATTCGGGGCCTTACACCATTAACTAGTGTAAGACGAGTTGCTTCTGTTCAAAAATTTACATGCAATCAAGCTATAGTCAAACGAACAACTACAGAGTAACTCGAACTTACACTATTCCGAATTGAAAAAAAATTTTTTAAATTAAAAACCAAAATCGCAATTAATCGACCAAACTAACAATTTCCACGTTTCTAATCAACCAGGTACTGTCCATATGACATATTAACTTAAAGTATTATCTATCTCTGTGTGTGTATATATATATATCTGTAAATACAGTCCATGAAAAAAGAAAAAGACCATGAACAACTATCCGATCAAGTATCGACGTTCAGTCTGGTACAGTTATCTCCATGGAACTCTCTGAAACTCTACCGTTACATCATTACGCTTCTTTCGCGAGTTAATCTTTCTTGTTTCCAGCGCGAGATCGAGTTATTAGACGTTACGAAGAAAAACAGACGACCCTGCCGACGGGACTAACTGTATTTCAGAAATTCCCCCGCGATGCAAGCAGCATATATTTTTTTTAATCACTGTTAACACCAACTTTTCGATTGTCCTTGAAATCGAGGGTGACTCTGATAAGATAACGAAATTTCTTTAACCCTTTTTCACCGTCCGAGCGTACCTAAACCTTGTATCTATATATACAAAAACTTTTCTAAACACCCCGTAGACATAGATACCGGTGGATTTTGAAGAAACTTTTTTTATTAAACTTATCAGCGTCAACCTCCCCTGTCGTAATCATGAACTTTAACCCTTAAACTTTCTAACGATTACTTTCTCCTAACGACCCGAATAAACTATTGGATTCGTTATAACTAATAGGCCATTAACAGTGTTCCCTGTTATTTACGATTTGACCATTCAATTAACACCCTCTGTATCGTATACTGTATAGATATACGATCTAATGAAATATATACATACCCGGTGTGCAGATAATAACGGGATCGTGGTACAAGCAATTATTGTCAGTTTCGTAAAAACATATTTCAAGTTCACTGGGTCGGCAATCAATTTCTTCGAAGGACAAGTAATTTACCCATATACCCACTGTCCGGTACGAGAAAGCCTTGTTACGATTTTCAAAGAAATTTTTTTGGGAAAAATTCCAAAATAAAAGTACTATATTTTTTATAGAAATTTTTTTTAATCTCCGTCGCATCAGTGGTGCTTCGAAGGCACGGATTGTACCTGTTTAAAAATTCTTTTTCGTTACTCATCGCAAATAAAATCGTAACAGGTAATTGCGCAACGACAGAGTCGCCATTAACGATCTCACGTAATCTCTCTGTATTACCGTGCGAGCTGCAGCCAACGTTACAAATGGCCGGGGCGTAATTCGATAATTATTATGAAAGCTGATTGGCTGCTGGCTACGTATTCCCCTGTGGCCTAACGAGCCATGAGTCTTCCTTATCGGCCAAGATTACGATTTTGTATTACGTGCGGTGCCAGTGCGTGTATAAGGATGTGCGTTCATCCCCCTTCAATGTTTCTTGGTGAACTGCGCATGCGTGGTACTTTTTTAAATACCGATTAAGTATGCGATAATTAGCGTTTCCTGCTTTCCAGAATACTTATAAATTCTATCGTCGTCCATTCTCCGGTCGAAAGTAATTCTTTTTCTTCCCCTAATTTATATGAACATCGATCCCGCGTAAAATAAAAGATGAAAATTTATCTAAAAAGAAGATTATTTATTTATGTGCTACGATAATATTTTTTTCATATTATTTTTCAAAAATCTACATACATCTATAGTCAGTCTCTGCACGTGTCGCTGTGATCTCACCTTTTGATTTTTTGACGTGATTAATACCACGTGTCATTGATCGGTCGAGCTTACTGTCATCATCGCACGTGTCATTTTTCATCGCACTCGGTAAGAATTATTAATTTCATTTTTACAGCAATTAAATTCTTAAACCTGTGGATTCATTTCGTGACGTAAATTCTCATATGAAATAACGGTGGGGGGTCGGTGGGGGGGATATAAAAAATTATCTCCCAACCTTTCGTAAAATTAATAAACAATAGCTGGGACGTCATTCCATAGAATTAATTATGACAAATTATTTTATTATTAATTTTCAAAAACATCGATCGATACCGTTTATCGATTCGAGCATTGAACCTACAGCTACCTTATCCGACCCTATACTTTCTAAAATCAATTTGAAAAATTCGATATTCCAGTCTCTTTGGTTTTTCCGCGAAAATTAAAATTCTTCCCATCGTACCCAGAGTGGTTACTATTTTTTTTGGTAATAATGATATTTTAACATTACGATGTCATTGAGCCGAGCGAGGTGTAACCCACGAAACATATATATATATATAGGATGTATACTTTGGAAAGTGCTTCCCACGCTTTTGACTACATTCATATAAAGACACGTATACCGCTTTGTTTTATTTCGCACGAAATTACGAAGCGACTCGGCAAACATGACTTCAGTCCGTTAACGAGATACGTTAATGATACGCATGCGCAAACTTTCAAAAAACTGGAGATGTACAGTTAAAGAAAAAAAAAAGAGAAAAAAAGAAGGTAATACAAACTCCTCCTTAGAGGACCCGGACAAATTTACTGAGAAAAAGAATATCTTTCCAAAAATCCGTACAGTCGCCGTACGTAGCGACTATACCGCGTGACCTAAATATTCTAGTATTTTTTTCATATTCAATTTTTGTGGAATTCAATTAAAAAATTATAATTGTCCGAGCTTATACCGTGCTTTTCGAATAAATAGAAAAACAGTGGGTATCCGTATTCTGAAACAGATTTAATGTTCAAATCAAATTCGGTATTATGCAGATTTCCATAGCTGGATATACCGCGTGCCAAGATCATTGTTCAGTCGGGATATGCAGGACTGTATAGATTAATACGTACGTCTATGGAATTTTGGAAAATTACTGAAATTCAACGAATGCAACGTAACGTGCAAATCGGCCGAATCGGATTCCAATCTGTTCGATCGACGCTGAATCCTATTCGTGTGAATTTTGAAATTTTCAGCTTACTAAATGAATATATATATAAATTCGAAATGCGGCTTGAAGTTGTCGATAGTCTGCGAGATAAAATCGCGCGCATGCGCACTTGGGCTTAACAATGAAAAAATGAAAATAAAAAAATTTTTTAATCAAACATTAATCGTTCGCACTGTACGTTTACAATGACAATCGTTAAGAATTATGTAAAGATGCGTACGCGCGGTGATCACGTTTTCAGTAGATACCTTGAATGAGAATGAAAAATTATGTAAAAAAGGAAATGCTTGGGCAACTGCGTATAAATAACACGTTGAATTACCATAAGAAGAATTCCGTTAAATTCACGCAACGTGAACAAATAACAGATATAGATATGAGGATGCGGTAAAAGGTGGGAGCTAAAATACGACGATTTTACCCTGAGGCCGTAAAAGATTAAAGAAAAAAAATTTCGAAATTCAAAATACGCGGGTTGTTAAAAAAATGGAATTTTCAAAATTAAACGACACCAACCGATCCTTCGATCTACTTTCGTAGCTTCGATCGAATTTTCCACTAGATTCACGGAACCCGTTACTAGGTGTATAGGGCCCAACCGTTTGGGCCAGCTGAATAAAAAAAAACACATATGGTACTTGTGCTTCTTTTTTTTCTCTCTCTCTCTCTCTTTCATAGTCCCACGAGAGGAAACAGTTAACTCGATGTATCGGGTTGTTCCAGAATTCGTGACACAATTTACGTTCGTTCTCGTTACGCGTTTGTTCGCCAGTATCGACGACAGTCGCCATAGACTTTTTACGTTCAGCCACGTCGATTCATAGGAAATCTACGAGTCATCGTGATGATTGTGATTGGTCATCATTTATGGGTATTTTTTGGGTTGGGGAGGGGGGGGGGTCACTCTCTCTCTCTCTCTCTGTTTCAAATCTGCTAATTCTGTGATTTGACCATTTTTTTTATATTTCTTATCTGTCTCTCTCGCACTCCCCACCGTCGATCCAGTAAATCGCTTCCCCTATGACGTGTCACGTGCGGGTATGAAAAACGTACAGGGTGAGAAAAAAACGCCTTACAAAGTAATTTGACATATTTTTTTGTGCCAAATTTCGAAAGCCATGCAGGTCCCGGAATGATGAATGAGATTAATTATATTGCGAATGACAAAAACGACCTGGGTGAAAATGAAATTTGACCCCAAAGGGATTAATACTGCCGATGTCAAATTTCACGTAAAAATTATAAGTTTACGATGATAAATCTATTTTTAGTATTCTCAACGATATTGTTATCGAAAATATTGTCAATTGTGTTTTTTGATTATGTAAAATACGATTTCGCGTTAAAAAAATGAAATCTGACGATATATTGATGTACTTTATGGAATTTTTCATATTTTTCGTAAAATCAATTAATATCGATAAGACTCGATAAATTATGTTTAGAGTCATCGAACGATCGAGTCATCGAACGAGCAACTGCAATTTCATTGTGCAACCAGTCGAGCGGGTAATCGAGTAGATTTCTCGACGGTCAAGGCCTCCCATTGGCATTTCATTGACGATGACGAATTACACGATGACGAAATCGCTTGCTCCTTATACTTAGCTCGGATTAACATAGTAAACAGGAAGTCAAATCTTTCGTTAATATTCGAAAGTTCGCCCGAGCGATATTGACTTCCGGAAAGATCAGTAACGTAATCGCTCATTGATTACATTGAAATCGTGAATGTACGATTATCAAAATTTTTCAAAAAAAAAAAAAATTTCTCCATTGCCATCACCGATAGTCAGCCCGAGGCCAAGTATAAAATTGTAATTCGTCGAGCACTTGGTTGAATTTAATCTGCGATAAAAAAATTTAATCCTCGTCGTTAATTAATTCCAAAGCAACGATTTAGCGTGTTATGAGATTCACCGTTTAATTCGAATAATTAGACGTGGGGAGTATGAAAGAAAAGTAAGCCAAGATCCAACCAGTGAGTCAAGAGGAGAACGGAAAGAAATTCGGAAGCTGTAAAAGTGGACATCATCGATGATGTCGAGCTGGACCGTTTTCAATACCGTTAGGCTGTTTCATTCATTGTTGGTCCCAGTTGGATAGCCAGCGAAAGATAAGACCACCCGTTACTATATTTGCGTTTGAGTTATCAATACTTGACGGAGTTGAAAAAGAAAAAAATAAAGAAACAGATAAAAGTCGAAAACACGTCTTGCTTGCCTTGATCTCGTATTCTCCGATCGAGGCCAGGTACCCTTTTTACGATCGGTTTTATATACTGGGTAATGAATAAATTTAATAACGATTATTATGTTTACAAACTTATTTATATAACAAATATCCGTGGCGATCGTATACCGCGAGGTGGTGAGAGATAAAAATTGAATTTGATAAATCTATTCCTTTTTTTGTTCACGTCAAATATTTTATGGATTTACGATATTGGCATATCGCTAATAAAATCGATTAATCGGTTTTTCGCTATTGTTTTATAATTGTTCTTTACCTTCCGTGTCGTTATGTACGAAAGTTTACTCAAGGAATGTTATTGGAATAAGTTTGTATTGTTTAGAGCGATCGATATACCGATCCTTCGAGTTTGCATAGAAATTCGAAGTCAGCCGCGAACTGTTTCTCAAGAATTGTTGCTTGGAGGAAAGAGACATTTTCGAATTGCAAGTATAAATCGAACGAGTCTTTACGTAAAAGTTATATTTAATAGCTTTTTTTATTTTTATTTATTTTCGTATCAAGGATCATGGAAGGATTCACTTCCGTTTACTCGTATGGACCTTGCTGGCGGCCATATTGGATTGTGGTTCGATTCAAATCCCAACTAAAGTGGAACACGTGACTTAAAAATGAATAAAGAGGATAAAGATTATACTTATTTAAATTACTTTTTACAATTTTTCGTTATTTTTTATATAATACTGCCGGCTGATTCTAAAGATCGATGGTGTAAATTAAAATTTTATTGACTTTAGCCGTTGATTAACGAAGGTATCTCATTAGAGTTACACGACGCTCGGAACAAGTTTCCTACTTTTTATTTTTTTCTTCAAAAACATCCTCGGCTTCAATATTTATACGGAGGATATGTTAACGCAATTAGGAATTTTCCAAGACAGTCTCGAAATTTACATAACACGGTAATGTCATTCTAATTATTAATTCGATACGCGATAAATAACAATTTCTTGGACACTAATTCTCCTTACAAAATTTTTCACAAGAATCCTGTTCATGTTTTGTCTAATTGTAAGTATAGTTAAGAATTTCGAAATGTTTCGAGTCGGTATGGACCCGAATTCCCAATTGGTCAAATTGCACTGAAATTTCAAAGTTACGGTCCACTTGTCAGTTTAGGATACCACTGAAGCCACTTGAATATACTTGGACGGTTTCTTTTGAAAGTGGTGCAAGTCCAATTTTTAAAAAATGGATTATCTCGTAATTTATGCTTAATTTAGTGTAAACCTTTCATTTTCTCGAAACAAGAGAAAATGCACTTACACCACTTTCAAAATAAACGGTCCGCTTGTTTTTCCACCGAGGACGTTAGTCTGAATTATTGAAACGAAACAGGGAAAGATTCTAAATGAAAGAAATTCCTTATTTGAAAAAGTTAATAACGATATTAATAATATACTTTTTATTACCAATTAACTGCAATACTTTAAATTCTATTAGGAGTACCGACTATTATCTGTTGTCAACTGCAATGTCCGTTAGACTTAATTTTCGAAATTCTTTAAGCAAGTGACGACACGAAGGCTACATTATATAAATAGGATTTTGACTTTTATAAATTCCACTGGAAAAGCTATCACTTGTCAGTCCCGGTACTGAAACGAAATCATATATTGAATATTTCTCCACGACTTTTCACATACCCATAAAATTGAAATTTTCGAAAGAGGAACGTCCCTGCCAAAAGTACGCTATAGAATTTCGTTATTGCTCACGAAAGTCGAACGAGAATATATTTTTGTTCCTATTGATCAATAAGCTTTTAAATTTAAAAGGACAAATACTACGATTGGTAAAAACAAGATGAGCCAACATTGCAATTCCATAAAGATGGATACGCATGTAATACGCAATACCCTAGGAACAAATTTTCATTTAGTCAATTTTCTTAATTGGACCTTCATCAAATCAATTATGTTATAATAATAGTAATAAACGTTCGTTGGATCGTTGGCGAATCAAATATGCCGCCTCTAGCGATCGATATCAACCAGACTAATTCAGAGTTGAAAAAATGTAATGAAAATAACGACCAATAGCGGCGTCCATTTTTAAATCGTATAATTACTCATCCAACCCGTTATACATACGTACAGTCGCGCAGAATAAGTCAAAATTAATTATCGACCACGGACTGACTTTGCTACTAATTAAAAAAGTACAATTTCATTTACAATCTCAACTCATTTCCTCACTAGACAATCTAAACAAAATTCAACCCCCAAACAAACGCCTAAACGATTAAAGCTTTCCACTCGTAATACCCAAAAAAAAATGTTAAATAAAATGACTCACATTATCTCAAGAAGTCTCACGGTGTCTTCTTCAGGTCTTTAGGGCAATCATGCCCGTTACTTCCGACCAACGAAACCAAGCTGAGTCACTGTCTTTCCACGTTCAGTTGGTCGAAAAAATTAAAAAAAATCCCGCCACGAGCACTGAACGAACAAAGCAAAGAGACGCGACCGACAGATACAAATTCCTACTCAGTATTATCCAAAAATCACGTGTTCGTCAAACATCTATTCAACCGAAAGCGCTATAAATTTGTCCAGCTTAAAAATAAACAGTCTCACTGCAAGAAGAAATAAAGGAACGAGGGTGCAAAAAGGCGCGTAGCAGCAAACAGGAGCAACGTAAGTTAGTCGGGTAGTTAGATGCGCGTATCCCGACGCCGCGTTCACTTCGCGATCCTTGTGGCTGACCTTGCCACAACTCGAAGGGTAGTGACCTTAGTAGCGTGAAGGTTCGTCGTAGTCCTATTTTCTCGCTCGTCCTTAGCTTTGTCGTTTTAACTCCGATACTCCCGGCCGATTGGCTCGTTTCGATGTAACTAATATATGCCGCTACTATACTACTATGCCGTCTCTAACGTTATACTATATCCGTAGCTATACGGCTCTTCGTTTCGTGACCGTCCGCCAAGCCGGCTAACTACGTACTGCCGTATTGCCTGCTGCTGCCCTTACGTTCGGCTGCTTCCGAAACGAAGCGAGTAACAACCGAGTCTTGGCGAAGTGCGCGGCGGCCAACGTCTCTCGGATCGAGTTCCTCCTGCTGCTGGTTTTCCATTCTAATAGGGGGGAGCAATGGGGTGGCTCTTCTTCTTGGGGCTGAGCGTGGGGGATTTCATCTACCTTCACCTCGAGCCACGTCTCGAGGGATGCCACGCGAATAAGTCTGAGAATTGCCGAAAAGGTACGATTCAAAAAGATTACGAAAGGAGGTCGAGTATTGTTGTGTCTTCGGAGACTGTTATGATCGTGCACTTGGATCCTTTTGGATCCTTTTGGATTCCTTTGGATTCCTTTGTGCTCCCTTGGATACCTGCAACATTACTGTGAGTTATTGATACGATTCGTACGTCGTCCTTTATTTGCTAATTTCGCACGAAGGGTTTTTTTAAAATTTCTATTAAACCAGCATCTACATTTTTCGTGACGCATCCAATATAAATGCCGTTTTAAAAGGTACGATTCTTAGAAATGAATGTAAGAGAAGAGTTTACGGATAAACGAAACATTCTTCTGCCCCACCCATATCCCTTGGTCGCACTCTTATTTTTTTTTCTTTCTTTTTTTAATACTTTCTTCTTGTTCGCTACACGCGTTACGTTTACTTGTAAACTAAATTCTAATCAGTAGCAACCCTTAATCGAGACCAGACAGATTCGGTAGTCACTCTTCGTTCAAAATTTCTCAAATCTTTGTCCAGATAAAAAACCAATATCGTTCTTATCGTTTATTTTTTTCTTACCGATAACCCCCGTTTTTGATTATTCTCTTTAACCAAATTAATACAGCGCGATATTCCTAGGGTAAGATTTCGTTATTTTTTTTAAATAACGTGTACCTCGACTTTAGCGTTATATTTCTCTCTACCTTCTTATTCCTCATTTTCTTCTTCTTCTTCTTCCTTTTCCAGATCAATTCCACTCGTTCCTTCTCCTCCTTCATATTCCAGCTTCTTTTTGTATCCTTCACGAATCAACGACCAACCCGATAGGCTTCGATCCCCAAGACGCTTCGTTTCCTTCTTTACTCTTTTTTTTAACTTATTTTATTCATTTTATCTCTCTCTTCTTTCTCCTCTTCGTGAGATATTCAAGAGATAGGGAGAGCGTTGATAATAATTCCAGTTCCGTATCAGCTATTATTAGCTATAAATACTAAAATTACTAATACCGATATTAGCGTAGGCAGCATCCATATTTACGAATAAGAGTAAAGAGACACGGAATAGCCCTATATTAAATGACGTACTGACAGTAATTCCTTCGTCCATTTATTACCGGTAATAAACCGGTATTTTTTATAATACCTTTTTTAAACATTTTTTTTTGCATTTTTCAATAATTCCTTACAGCTACCTTAGCGTTCGATTTACAGTTTTATTAAATTTCTACAATTAAGTATGCGTGCTGGTAGTTAATTACACGTTGGAAATAAATTAATTTTTTTAAACAATTTTTTATCCAAAAAAATGGTAGCAAGATTTTTTGCAGGAAATTTACATACCAACGTCACGATTATTGATTCTTCGGTGCGTTTCCACGTAACGGGATTTTTAAAAAGTGAAAATTATGCAACGTCATGAAAGTTCACCTTATATGCTTCCACATTTTCAATTAATTTATTTTGCATTCGCGTAATACCGCAGGAATGTAAGAACCGCAATGATCCTGACGTGTATTAATTCGCAGTACAAATCACAAGGAAGGAAATGAGATTGGCGCGTATGCTGGATTTAAATAATCATTGAAACTAACGATTGCCGGATAATTGCGTATTTCTTGATAATTTCCTGGTATTCGTTAAATGAAAGGCCGTGTATAACGGGTGACGATAATCGATGGTATCGTTGAAAATTACGATGACACAGGTTGGCAGGATCATCGAGTGAAAGTGCGTCTCATTGACGTATCAAGTAAATCATTTCAATTCGTAATGAATACTGACTTTATGATTTATTAATTATTATGAATTATTACATTGTTTAATATATTAAATGATCGATTAAACAATCTATGGCTTATTCAAAATTACTTATAACAATTATATTGCTAATTAACATTATTTCGTTTATTTACCGAATCGCATGCATTGGAATTATTACGTACGATTTTGACTATTTTCAAATTCTGGAGGCGTTTTCAAAATTGGTCGCTGCAAGGCGTTCCACTATCGCTGTCTGACTTGTGGTCAGGGAATAACGGTATCCTAACTGGTGACGTGGGGTCAGGACGATTTTAATGGCATACCAAATTTGTGGCGAATGCGATCGAGCGTGGGAGATTCAAATATATGTACAATGAGAATTCTTGATCCGGAGTTTTTCCAAAAAGTAAGACAAAATTTACAAAAATTTCTGACACTATTAAATTATTACGTCACAGTAGTAAAAAATGTTGATTAATTAACTTTGCACGCCCAATAACCTGTAATCCCACTGGTGTCATCGTAAATAAATTTCACCCCCGAACAAGTATTTGTTTTCTCCTAAAAACCACAAATTATAGAACGATCGATAAAAAAGAGCTAAAACCCCAAAAAAAAATGAAGAGCATCAAATTCCCCATGAAATTTAGAACCATTCAAAGAATATCTCTAAACACATAACTATCCACTAAAGAAAATAAATATTTGCCCAAAAAACTGTTAAATACTTGAGAATAATTTAACCCAAAGTATTACTTGAATATAAGTAATTTTTTGTCTATCCGTCAAAAAAAAACCCCATCAATCACGAGCCAAAATTATAATCCGAAATATCGCTAAAATTTACTAAAAAATCCTCCCCCCTCCCAAAAAATCTATAAACCAAAACCAAACAAGTATAAAAAAGCCACGTACGCTCCAACAAACAATTCCTTAAATTTCCAATAGCGATAGAAAATCCAATGCCAAAAAAAAAGATAAAAATCATAAAACAAAATCCATTTCGAGTAGTCATCGAAAATCCAATTACCCGAGGGCATCGTACCGTCGAAAACCATCGAATCGTATTATTGTAACGGAGCCAATCGGTGACGACATTCAAACTCAAATCCCAAATGGGCCAATGGACATTGGAAATCCCGTTGGTTTTCTGTTTCCCGTGAAACAAGCAGCCACGAATTGTCACCTCCCCTCCACCCCTCTTTTCCATTTCTCCACCTTCCTAATTCCTAGAGACTCGGTCTTGTCTCTCTCCCACGTTCGATCCTTTCCACTCTCTCTCTCTCTCTCTCTCTCTCTCTCTCTCTCTCTCTCTCTCTCTCTCTCTCTCTCTCTCTCTCTCTCTC
>JARQTJ010000468.1:296984-307308 GCA_030142635.1 Trachelus troglodyta
CTCTCTCTCTCTCTCTCTCTCTCTCTCTCTCTCTCTCTCTCTCTCTCTCTCTCTTTCTTTCTTTCATTCGGTCACTCTTTACTCAAAGTATCCATATACCTGCCGTGAGACTCTGCCTCATAACTCAGAGTTTGCCAGGACGACGTTGTGGCCGGGTTAATATTTAACCACGGTTTAACGGCAACGGTTTAGAGGAAGCGCCCGGTGCATTGGACTTCCCTGACCCTGAACCTGGCCGCCTCGATTAAATTTCCCGCGCGCCGATTGCCACGCCCCCTGTCCACCCCCCACTCCTTTCGTTATCCCCACCACTGACCTGCAACTCTTCACCACTTTGCTATAGGTCACTCTTCATCTTCATTCCTTCCAGGACTATTCACCCTACTGCGCTGTAAAACCTTCTTGGTAAACCTAACCTAACCTACCTTTATCCAGTTACAATTACGTTCGCACTTACAGCGCGGATAACAGGTGCGCTTAATATCGACCAGGAGTCTCGGCACGTTCGAAGCTTCTTTTTTTATCTTAGTATCATTGCCAGGAAGCAGCGTGAATGGTATAGTGGGACGTGCATTGTAGAAATTGATTTCCGGTTTTTAAATCATTTCCTTTCTAAACAAATTTTGATATTTATATTCGAAAATTTGGTTTATTCGTGAAATGTCTTTTTGGTGGCTTTTAATGATTCCGAGAAATTTTAGGTTAGGTTATTGTATAGGAATCGGGTTATTCGAGGGGCTATCTTGTTATGACTTACACGTACTGAGAAGTCACTTTGGTGTGAAACTTTGATCTTACCGTAAGCCACAGTATCTGCTTAGGAATTTCTTGAAAGGTCATTTTTACTTGAGTTTTAGGTAATTTAGATTAATCCTATCTTATGCCCTTTTAGTACTCAACATTTTTTATTCTTTCACAAAGTCGTATAGGTCTCGTAGGAATGTCGTATGGGCTACATAGGATGTCGCGTTTCTTCAAGTAAAAGGACCCTGAACGGAGTCTGAGCTTGGCTGAGTGTAAATTAAAATCTGTCACGATTTACTGTTAGGTTCATACACGTACGGTACGGGACATAGTTAAAGGTGTGTTTACCAATGGCGATCGAGATTTCCAGACGTCCCACACATGAAATGGTGCGCGAATTAGTAACTTTGGTTAATTTGCCTATAACCACGTAAAGTTTAGCCCGGATCAATGAATTTTACGGGAGTTTAGAAATTTAGCAAAAAATATTTTACGAAATTGCGTCAACAAATTTTTCCTCTAATATGCCTATTTTTTTTAGTCTAATAAATATCGAATTATTTTACAATGGTTGTCCCTTCGTTATTACAAGATGCAGGAGCATCGCTGCTGATGCTTCAAAATTCCTTGAACAGGGAAACAGGTGTCACGCTCGGTTGAGGCGGCATGACATTCCAGATTACGTAGCTTCGTGGCTACCAGAGCATTGCCCTAACTTGACTACCGTCGTAATCGACTTTTCTCATCGTTCGAGTCTTCCGATACCCGCGGCGTCTCTATAGCCACCATTACGAAGCACAGCAACGCCAGGAATAAATAATATCGGCGGCGACTCAATGAACCGAGGTAGAATTTCTTTGATTTTGAAAAAGGACAAAGTTTCAAAAGGAAAAAAAAAACATAAGGCAAAACCATTAAATCGACGATAAAGCCATGTTTTTATACCTTATACCAATATCCATTTGTTTAATGGATTAATTAAAATTCTTTTTCACAAAAAACCAAACGCTTTTTCAAAATCTATTCTCGTTCCCGGAAGACGTAACTGCGGAATATTCTAACCGTAGAAAAAGAAATTTTTAATTAACTTCACGTTTGTGTGCGGCTAATGACGATAGGAGTGATTTTTTTTAATTTCCAAATTTACGTCTTATCGATAATTTTTTTTAAGTGAGACTGTTCGGAAGTATTTTAGTTTTTAATATTTATGGCATTGAAAATTGCAAGGTTGCTCAATTTCATTGGCAATTATCCGATAGTGCATGCAGTATTATGTAACCATATATTTCCAGTTGACTGTGCATATATATTTTGGCAATATTGACAGTTCCACTTTAATACGTAGGAGTGATTGATGAGTCCGTTTTGAAGTTTGAGATTAAATCTTAATCCATTAGACGATGACGCGCATACAGATTATGCAACAATGATCACGTGGGCTGTTATAAAGATTTAATTTTCGAATAATATCGCATGTTTTTTTTTAGTAAGAAAAATATCGAATCATTGATTCTTCAGTTTTATATTATACGAAAGTGGTGAAATTTAATGGAATAATTCATTTAGATTTTCTGTATATTTATATATAATTGAATACATTTTTTTCGATCGAAATCGATTATCTCTGCTTGGAATCTCCAATAGACTGGGGAGACCTAGAAGACACGAAAGACCCAGTCACCGAGACCCAGAAGACGTAATTTTATTCCACGCGTTCAGTACGGACGATAGGCCTTACATAGCGAAATGGCCGATGTCGATACATACTACGAATCCTTCTTCTTATTCAGCAGGGCTTTTCACTCTACATACCGAAGCATTTGCGGCGACAGTTAAACACGTATTTTATCGCTATGCCATTACAGGGTAAAAAATAGAACAGGATAGAACCCGCCATACTTTTTGCGATATTCTCAACATTTTCTTAAGAAAAAGTGCCTGGTTAAAAAAACTAAGAAAAAACTATAACAGGATAGAATCCGCCATACTTTTTATGTCGTTCTCAATATTTTCTTACGGAAAATTGCTTGTCTGAAAAAAGTTACTGCCCTCGATCGATAACGAAGAGCATTTTTTTTACGGCTCTCTATAGTCAGTTTTAACGCAATAAATGACAACCGTTTCAGATTTTACGAGACTATCAATCTAATCGAAGTAGAAATTGAGGCAGTTTCCAAAATTGATAGATACTTCATTTCTGAGTTACTTTATTTTGGTATAGATGTACTCGAATGAAAAAGGCAAGCCGTCGTTACTACCAATGACCGATGTCTCCCATAAAATTCATATTGAACATAATTCTAATAGTTCTGAAAATCAAAACTTGTAATCTAAAAAAATTCCAAAATTCCCCCCATAATTCAGCTGTCATATCGTCATGCTAATATCGAATAAAATATATACGAACGACCTACATCTAATGTCAAAATAGCTAACCACTTATGAATCTCGGTGAGATTGGATCTGGAAGATGCTGTACAGAATCCACGCTTCCAGTAGGATCCTTATTGAGGCCGTGAGAGTTTACTGTTGAGAATACGAAGACAGCCAACTGTCCGACTGACCTGACCTAGGACAACGTGCAGTCATAAATATTCCAAGTGCATTCCTCTTCGTGCACACGCAAAGAGATACTTAGGGTGTAAAATACACTACTCGTATAAGCATTAGACATCATAAAAACTGCAAGTGCTCAAACGCACTTCCAGGTACGTATATAAACTTCTTTTTACGTCTATAATAGATCCACGAGGACTCGTGGAATTTTATAAGACAAATTAAATGCGTTATACTTCTACCCAATATTATATTCAAAGTACAAATCAATTTCTATCTGATATCCATGTTCGATTCAATTTCTGCAGGAGACTTGATTCAGTATCAGCAAGTTATATTGCAAGTACCCACTGTACCGTACGTATATACATACCGGCAGTGTATCGCACTATTGAAAATATGTCGACCACCTGGCTCGCTTTTATCACGAGCCCTTTTTATTTCATTTAAAGGATCCTTTGTGTCCCGATACAAAGCTTGAATATTACTGGCTATTTTAACCAAGCAGGACTCTGCACAAGGTAAACCCTACGTCAAGCACATGTCCTGCGTGACTCACGCATAACCGTACAACAATGAATACCGTATAATATATTTATATAGTGTGTATATACATATATACTGTAAGCACGAAGAACTTAACCTCATCCTCAACCCTCTCAATGTTCTATACAAAAACATTAGTCCTCCGCCTTCGTATAGAAGCCACTGGGCAATATTACGTGCAAAGAAATGCCGGCAGGTTTCGTGGGAACCCAGTCACGATATAACGGATCCTTCGACAAGTCATAACATGTTACGAACGTGTCCCGGAGACTGACAATATAATGCATAATCGCATATACGGCTGATCGGACAGTCTCGTGCAAACTCGTGAATATTCGGCACTGCTCGTGCGTACTCGGCTTCGGTCGTGTCTATTCGGGTCCGATCGCGCGGTGTCATGGCGGCGCACGCTTGGCTCGTGTCTCTAGCCGAAACTGGGGCAACTGTGTCGATGTTTCGCGAGGGACGAACCGATTGGGTCTGATGTGCTTTGAGTCCCATTTTGAGAACACGTGGACCAACCATCAAGTAGAATTCACCGTTTCGTTTTAAATTTTATGATACTATCTCGAGTGAAGTGGAGCGACGTCAAGAATAGATGACTCTTGAATCTTTTTTTTTACTGTCGTTTTAAAGAATATTTACATATCGGAGAATATACGACAATTTATACCCGAGTGTATCGATGATTTTGATTATTGTCATTTTCTATCGATATTTATAAACGCAGAATATTAATTGACATTTCACTAAATAAACTAACCAATTGCTTTTTCACCGCGTAACGACGCGCTTCGGTATTCCCAATAATTTATTTAGTCGACATTAATTCGCCCGATCGTTTCGTTCACTCGATTTCGCGCACCGTGAAATTAATTGAATAATCGTCATGTGGATTTTACATCGTCAATTTACCTATCTCCTGCGATTTTCGTAACTCAGTGCAGTTTACTTTTTTAACCTATATGCATTCAAAATAAAATTACGCTTTATTCCTACAGGTGCATTCACATTCAGCACGGCGGAGTCTTCTACAGTAAATCATGCTAAATGTCCCAGCATCTATTTAGTTTGCTTTTGAACGCAAGTACAGTTGGCCTGTTTTAGTCGAATTCTCGAAGTTAGGAACATTCCTAGGGTCCCTAGACAATATATGCACACTTAGGGTAATTAGCATAATAACGGAATCGACCGAACAGTCGTATAATAAAATATAATGAATTTCGATATAATTTTCATGCACTTATTGAAAATAATACAACCGATTGACACAATGTGCAGTATTAATAAATTATACCAGACGATAATAAACTGCAGTTAGTAATCGTTCTAATATAATTATAAACTTTTGATGTATCCATGTTTGCTAAGATATATAAAACCAATTTAATTAATTACTAGCTATTAGTAATTAATTTAATTAAACTTATCAGAAATAAAATTTTCACAATTAAATTCCATATATTATAATACGTATGCAATAGTGCATATTGTTTTTATCGAATTTTTTTATTCCTAATTTTTTATTCACACCATACGATATGTGATGGTGGATATGAGTAAGTTACGTTTATACGAGAATGTGTGCTGTGCGATAATTTACATTGCACAATAAATCCCATCTGCCTTGCGTAATAATCTCTGTTGCGCAATGGGGCTAATTTAGGTCTACCCATAGGATACATATGTCTGTTACATATCTATCTAACATAATTAAAATGATTAATTAACATATTTACATAGAATTGCCTATGTCATTGTTCTTTCGTATTTTATTGTTATTCCTACGTACCTGTATATCATTATGCGTCTCGCGTTTCCATAGCTATCGGTACTGACGTGTACTAGGCGCTATGATCTATGTTGTACGATCTATGATCTATGATCCAGGTACGTGAGGCGCCTCGGTAACTCGTGTCCAATCAAAATTAACGTGACGAAAGAGAAAGCTTTATTCAAATGCATCGATGACACCGAATTTTAAATTTTTGGTGTTTGTAGGAAAAGAATTTTGAAAATCATAATGTTTGCGGTATTAAAAAATACGAAATTTCACATTTTTCTGCGATAACAGTCAGCTGTTATAAGTTTTTTTTCGTATTGCACTCGTTAGTGAAAATCGAATTTGGGTAACTTTTAGGGAATAACGATGATTTATTGAAAATTATTAATAATGATTTCGCCAGTGGGTGAAATGGTAGCATTAATAAAAATTGTTCAGGAAACAATGGCGACGATTCTTTCACAATAGATGGGAAGCTGCCACGAGAATTCGTAATTTTTTTTTCCTTTTTATACGTGCTCTATATCTACTGTATATATATGTAGCTTATCGGATCCACGCGAAATAATTTCACTATTCAGTTTCTGGAGCATTTTCGTGGGAGAGGATATCTATATGGTTCTCAAGTTCATTAGCTACCTGTGAATATTTATGATTATAGATGCTCGTAAGATGGCGACTGTGTACATAAATTGATAAGCAAATTGATTAATCAAAGATTTAATCGAACGACTTTGTTTTTAAATTATTTATTATTATAGTTTACTGTCACTATGAGATAAATGTATTTATGAGGAGGATGGGAATATTTTTCAAAAATCTCACCCGGTACATGCATTTATTTTCGGCGAAAACTCAGCGAGCTCGCTGCTTCGTTACCGAGTGTTAATTGGAAATTAAGACCGTACGTAAACAGCAGGACTTGACACAGGTAAAGCATTTCCAAATTGTGTTAATGGAAAAGGAAGTAAGCAGGTGACTAATGATATTAAGTTAATTTAATATTTGGCTTCTGAAAATTTATTAATTATTTGACAAGACTCGTTAAAATGTCAGGAACAAACTCTTAGTTATTTATATAATGCTTGGTGTGCTTTTAATAATAATAAACTTAATATTTATTTAAACAATCGTCATCGGTGATCGACACGTTTCTAGCAACGAATAAATTATGGTTGATTGATGTTTTGTTCAAAATAAAATTATAAGGCCAAAAATTGTTGCAGTTGGAAAATGCATTGTTAGCGTATAATGGGAAAAAAATTAATTTACAAGAATTTATGAAATTTAAGTGCAAGTCGAGAGGGTAGTACTTGTAAGGTTACCTACATACTTCGGTCGTTTAATTTACTGATTCAAGTCGAACATTGTAATTTAAAATAGGTCACCCGGTATGTATGCCTCCTTCGAGGAAAACCCATTTAGTATATAGCCTCGTTAAGGAGTCTTAATTGGAAATCAAAAACGTGCGTAAACACAGGTACTCAATACGGATTTCGCATTCCGTCGTTTCGAATGGGAAGTAATGAAAAAACAAAAGACGAAGTAATTTTAACGAAGCGAATATTAAGATTGTTTGCTTTGTATATTTGGCTCAGACGTTACAGTAATTAAAAAAATTTCGAAACAGATATGCTTCAGCATTCTGCAATTATTCATACTGATATACCGATCTGATATGTTTGGGCATACAGTGTTCCTATGCGAAATTGAATAATTTTAATTTTCTGGAAAATGGATTTTGTAAATTCCACGAAAAAATCAATCGATAAACGTTACGATTGAAAACAACACTTTAAAACGAGCCGATAATTACTAATCGATCGCTCGATAATTACCAATACGTCGATTGTCGTGAATCGTAAAGAAACCACGTGGTTCGCCAATCATTTTTCACAGTATAAAAATTTAATGACGAGAGTCGCGTCGATTTTGTATCGGTATTTTTCAAACTTTCCCGCGGTAACAATCGCGTACTGGCAACATAAAAAAGCTATAAATTAGTTACTAACTAATTAATAAACAATGAGTCAAAACTTTCAATCGATTTTCAACATTCCAAAATCCATTTATTATTTATTTCTTATTAAAGTCAAATATTTCAAAATAGTAATTTGCATTTAATTAGATAATTTTTGCACTAAAAAACATTTTTCAGGATTTCGTTTACACCAAAGATTCAGTTTTATTTAATTTAAAAAAAAAAACAGAAATTTACTAAATACACATTTAAATTACGTAAGCAAGTAAATATCTATACCCCAAGGTTATCATTACTTTTTGAAAAAACGAAGACTTACCCTGCAGACTTTTCGCGGGAAAAATCAAACTTATAGGAACCGGTGCCAAGTGGAACTTGATTATTTATTAGAGCGTAAACTGTCACTAGGATTGTTAAAGTTTGTCACAATTGATTGATAACGAATAATCAAATACTTGAACCACCGATAGAGCGTATCAATGCACCTTACTAAGCATCACGCTCGAATGCAAGTGCCGGTGCAGTTCGATCGCTATTTAGTACCGAGCAACTGCAACGCCATCTCGCTATTGGCCTTTTGCAACTTGCAGCTCCTACCTGGATGAATATATTTATTTAATGATTAACAGTGCACAAGTTTTTTTATAACTGATGGAAACGTGCGATTTTCATTGAAATCAATAATTTATAACAATTCGTCAACACCCGTTATATCGAATTTAAATATCGAACCATTGACTGCATTCCTACTTGATCTTCATTTTAAGGTTAGAATTACCAAAGAAAAAAGACTGCAATCGTATTCAATTTTTTTTGTGTTTTTACGCTCAATAAAATTGATCGATTTCTCTTCGCTGTCAAAAATCCCATACAATTCAAAAAAATTTCCTTTTGTATCTTCCCACCTTATTTCACTCATGCATAGCGGTAAGTTCGAATTTTTTAAAAATAATGACAATACTTTATCACACAAAAATCGAATTTCTTTTTTAACCTCTAGCAGCCACTTCAGGAGTACCTGGCAATGCCGAAGCAATCGAGGTACCGGAAGTCAAAAAAGACCCGGAGGAAACCAACGAAATTATAGCGGACGATGAAAATCCATTGGATAAAAATAAAAATGTCGACGCAAGCTCAATAAAAAAAGATTTGGAGAAAGAAAACGTCCAGTCTGTCGGAAGTGACTTACCGGAAATAGATATGGGATTAATCGGTGACGTCAGTACCACCATTGGCAAAGTACATTTCGTCACTGGAAGCAGCTATCAAGGTACTTGGGACGCTGTTGGAATGACTGACATTGGCAGATACGTGATGCCTCACGGTAACTAAGCCATCAACCATAATTTCAATCACCTAAGTAATCAATTCACATCTCCAGATGCATCCGCAGCATCTTCCAGAAACTAGATGTACATTTAGTTTTTGAAATTTTGGAAACCAATTCGATAAGACTACCTATCAGATTACAATTAAAGGTGCAACGTATTTATTCAGAATTAACAAACCCAATTTACACACGTGTACATGATCGATGACACGTAGTCCAGGTACTGTGCTAGGTACACTCCGTTGCATAATTTCACGTCTTCCAACTTACATCTCATTCATCTCCGTATCTTCTCAGTGCTAAGCAACAGTTTACAATATTACCATAAAGTCACTTCCGATAACTAACTGTAACTTTTGAGATCCTTAACGTGCTAAACCGATGCGTGCTGTTCAGGATGCGTAATACGTAGTCGCATGAAACCGTTAGTTACGGGAATCGATCTCTTATATACACTTTTTTTGTTCTTCCTTTTTTCCAAACGAATCGATGTCAAAAGCATTTGGCTTGGCCGATAAGTGAATACTAGGAATTATCACGTGACAATTTTTCCAGCCTCGCACACGTGAAGCTCGCACGTAATTCGTACCGTTACAGTCGAGAATTCGTAATTAGCAAAAATAGTCACTCGTACCTACCGAAGGAAGAAGCATCCACGTTAGAAGTTTAAGAATGAAAATAAATTCGCAATATTTACTGTAGTTTAATTATTTTCTTCCGTATTACTTGTATTTTTTTTCAAAGTCCTAGTGGCGTTTAGAGTTACAAAAGTTTATTAAGAATTGATTTGTATTTATACAGTAAATTCTGATTCTATCAGTCGGTGCCAAAGGGGTCGCAATTAGTAATTCACAGTGCAGGCGACAGATGTCACTTCTGTCGCGACTCTGAAAACGTCTCAGATTACTTCGAGTTCTCGGCTGGAATATCGAATGGTAATCAAATCGCGTAATTCAGTTACAGTTTAAACGTCACCTCTTTCCTGCGACACATTCTGATGAGGATTCATTATCGAGAACGTACGTACCTGCATAAATAGTTATTCCATGAATCGGATTACTTGCATTATAAATCTTGAATAATCGATAACCAGCTAACGCATCAGAGCAGCCAGCTTGATACTCAAGTATTAATACAGTAAAGACTGTGAAATGTATCATCTGCCAACTGTACATTTTTCTATTTCCAATTTTGGAATCGTCCAATGATCTACTTTACAAATTTTCAACTGCCAACTTTACATTTTTTTTTGGGGGGCGGCCGTAGCCCAGTGGTTAGGGTAGCGGATTCACGGCCGAAAGGTTCGGGGTTTTCGCGCCCAGCTCCCAGCGGCATTCACCAATGGGTTTTCATGTGAAAACTTAAGTGAGTATTTATACGGATT
>JARQTJ010000468.1:307408-402665 GCA_030142635.1 Trachelus troglodyta
CCTTGATTATTAGGACCAGTTACTGGCACATGTCCCCCATTGGGGATACAGCCATAAGGAAAGGAAGGAAGGAAGGACATTTTTTTTTGTTCCCACAGGCTGCGACTTACTACTCAACGCTCGTGTTTTTTTTTTGCTAAATTTTAAATGGCTGATTTGCTGAATTTTTTAAACTCTTGACTTGGGTCTGCACACAGGCGTGACTTATGAGGGTCAATTTATGAACAGCATGTTTCACGGAAAGGGATGCTTGAAATGGCCACAAAATCAAGGGATCGATGGAATTTGGAAAAATGGAAAATTACAAGAGTACAGTTTCACGTTCGGCGATGGTTTGGGGTTTGAGTCTAGTAATTGGAAGTATTGCGAATATCCTGATCGCCGGTTAGTCAATATTTTGTTATATAATTAATTAAATATTAAAAATTGCCTATTCGTATGGATCGGTATAGAATTTTAGGATGCTTAGAAAATTTTTTTTATGATAGAATTTGAAAGCAGGAAGAGTCGTTTGACATTAATTGGTAAGGTCGTAAACGAAAGTGAAATGATCAGAGATGCTTTCACTGGCAATGACCTTGCTGATGGGAATTAGAAAATAATATGCAATTTCGCCGATGCGTGAAAGTTTATTCGCATTTATTTATATACATCATTATCTACTGAGAGATCAAGGCACGATTCTAATTTATTAGAATAATTAATCCTGATTCTCCAGTCGCTGCCATCTTGATATACCAGTACTCTTCTCTTTACTTTCTTTGCTTGATTAAATTTTCATTTTTACAGGATTTACTTACTGGGATGTGGCGTTAAATTTTTTTTTTATTTTCACAGATTTCATATTCGTCCTAACATCGAGGTGCAACCAGCTGGGAGATCTTTGAAAACCAGAATTCAACCAACTAGAGTACTTCCGCCTGGATGCTACGATACAGGAGATGGCGTATTCGATCCTCGTACCTATTGCGTCACGTCTTACGACAATCCAAAAAAGGTACTAGATATAGAGAAAATTTGAGAATCATGTTCATAAATATTTTGTGTATTTCTTGGGATGAAAAATAGGTGCTCAGAATTCCAAAAAAAGATGAACGCGATTGGATAGTAGAAAACTGTCGAAAAGCTTGGTACGAACCTACGGGATATCGATCAGATCTTAAGGAAGCTTTTAAAGAGGATGTTTCAGGTCAAAAAAATTTACCGTTATCAAAAGAGTCCCCTGATGATTGGTGGGAACGGTTTGTTTATTTTGAGCTTTCACTTTTTTGATTCTACATACCTATGCTGTTATCATACAACTATCTTGCTGTTATTAAAAGGATTTTTTTTTATTTTATTGAACTTTAGAATGACCACGTTTGAAAGGGACTTGGGAGTGTCGAGTGATCAGGGAGAATTAAAAGGCAGATCCGAGTTCGGAGAATCTGATGATGCTGTGATAAGGTTTTTTATAATTTTGATTTTAAATAAAAATGATTTATTGATTCGAGTAGCGAAACGTATGGGGTTCGTTTTTTTATTTAATTTGCTCGGTAAACGATATTTTTTACTTAGACCAAAAACTTGCGCCTGCCGTGGATTTGGAAAACTAGGAGAGTCTTGCTATTGTATTTATCTTCAAGATTCACAGTCTCAAAGTTCCGATAACGAAGGAGAAGAGTACAAGGATGATTTCCAAGAAGGGTAAAAATAAAATTTGTTTTTTTGCTATACAATGTGAAAATAAATTATATGTATAGTCAATAAGATTTGACAATATTCTATGTACTCTTTTGACAGCCGAGAAATTTCTTGTGATGATATGAATGAGTTTGATGGAGAAAATTCATGGAAACTTTTAGGAACTGTTTGTGGTCCAAAAAAAAGTACTCGTACTCTTAAAGATTTTGAGATTAAATCTTCGGAGTCTCATTGGTCAGATGAAGAAAATATATGGAATGAGAAAATGGAAGAGGAAATTTCATATGAAATAGAAACTGGAATACCAAAGAAATCAGAAGAAATGGTCTCGGCGATATTGAAGCAATCGAAAGAAGAAACTATACAAGAAAGAGAAGACAGCAATGAAACAATGTTTGATTATATAAACGAAGAGAGAGAAGCTGATTGGCAAGAAATAGAAGAAGAAACAATTCCCAATAATGAAAATATGGAAGAACAGGAATCAGAGAATGAAATATTAAGTAGAATTTCAGAAAGCAAACTTAAAGAGGCAAACAAGAAAGTAGAAGCAGCAGTAGAAATAAAAAATGAAAAGAACATAAATAAAGATGAGGAAGAAGGGAGGGAGGAGAAAATCGAGAGGAAATCAATGTTTAACGAATTCTTTGCAATTGAAGAAGAGCAAATGGAGTATGAAGAAATAGATGAAACAGACTCAATAGCAGAAATAGAACAAGTACAGCAAAAGAAGAAAATAGAAAAAGGCAAAGAAAGCAACAAAGCAGAACAAATTGAAGAAATTGAACAAATAGAAGATAATGGCGAAATAAGGAAAACAAGAAAACTAATGGAAACGGAGAAAAGTACAGGAGGTAAGGGAAATAAATTTTCAATAGAGCCACAAGAGTAAATGACCTTATACGTATTCTTTCTAAATTTAAACACGCATGTATTATTTGATTAATTTTAACTCCTGTGTAATCGCTAAAGGTTCGTTTTTATTTCATCAGGATACCCAAGATCCAAAAATAAAAAAGAAGAGAACATAAAATCAGAATCAGAGTTTTCCTGGCAATCCAAAGAAGAAGTAACACCAATTGCAACATTGGAAAAACAACAGAACTGGGACGTGCAATTGGGAGAGAAAATAAAAGATGACAATAAAATGAAGAAGAAGATAAAGCCACGTGATAAAAAGTTCTTTGAATCAGAACAGCTAATTCTTCAGGATGACTTGCAACGTAGGGAAAAGTTACTAATAGAGGAGAAAGAATCAGTCGAATTAGAAGAAGAGAAATCGCAGCGGCGAATGAGTTTTTTCAAAAAAACAATTCCTCGGGTAATAATCATATATTATGTGTTACCGTCGACTAATGATAACTTTCCATTGTCAAATAATGATATATATTCGATAACTATATTTGATTTTCTAATAACGTTGTAGTATCTAATACGTGACTGCTGTACGATAATTTTTTCATGTTTATTAGGCAAACGAAGAAATATTCGTTCCAGACTTTCGTTCACCGCGCTGTAATATAGAATTTATTCGAAAACATTGCGATGCTGATGTTTGCATGAAAAAATCATTTGAATTGATACACCCTTCGAAGAAATGTCGCGCCGACCGACTTCCGATGAATTTACCAGCAAAAAAACAGGAATTACAAACGGACGAACATACCAATTAATTGTATAATAATAAATAATCGATTTGTATAAATAAGAATGTAGATAGATAGTGCGAAGTTTTCGATAAGAAGAAATAAATATTTTTCCCTTAAATCAATAAGTCTCGAGATAGAAACGATTCAAATAATGACATGAGTTTCAAAAGATTTTTTTTTAAATTCTAAAAACCCGATAATATACCAGATAATTAAAGTTTACAGTCAGTGTCAAAATCAACACCACGCAAATGGCTTGAAAGTGTAAAACATGAATTTGAAAAAAATGACAGTTGCCGATGTTCGCAACGCTCGCCAATAAACAGATTCCATTATTTCGTTGTTCATTCGCCAACAAGAAGTTTACGGCTCAGCTCTTAGAATCCTTTTAATCTTAAAGTCTTATCAAACTCATATCACCGACTTAGCAATGGTACGTAATAATTCCCAAAATTTTCGAAAATCACTTCAATACAACTGCCATTTAAATTCGACAAACGAAACTCATAATTTTCATTAATCATTCCGCGAACCCATCTACAAAATGCAAAACGCCATCGTATTTCAAAAGCTTAATAATCGCATAATTAAACAGTGATAACACCGTTCGTTAAATTAAGGAAATTGCAAGCAAAAGATATATTTTCTTAGATCCTAAAAAAAATTTTTAATTATTTCTAACTTGTTAATTGTTCTCAACGTAGCGTGAGTGTCTTTCAGTACACATTGGCCAGGGTGGCGTTCAAATTGGCAATGCATGCTGGGAGTTGTATTGTCTCGAACATGGAATCCAGCCTGACGGTCAAATGCCATCAGATAAAACAGTCGGTGGTGGAGATGACAGCTTCAACACCTTCTTCAGCGAAACCGGGGCAGGCAAACACGTACCAAGAGCCGTCTTCATGGACCTGGAGCCCACGGTCGTCGGTAAGAACAAAGAGTCCCACCATAAGATCTAGTATTCATAGTCCCCAACCATCGATTATTCAATTTCCAAAAAATCAATGCATCGTCCAATACATTAATAACGTAATCATTTAAATTCTTAGACGAGGTGCGAACCGGAACCTATCGCCAACTATTTCATCCGGAACAGTTAATAACCGGAAAGGAAGATGCTGCGAACAATTACGCAAGAGGTCACTACACAGTAGGAAAAGAGATAGTAGACCTGGTTCTGGATCGTCTCCGTAAACTAGCAGACCAGTGCACGGGACTCCAAGGATTCCTGATATTTCACGCCTTCGGTGGCGGCACTGGTTCTGGGTTCACGTCCCTGTTAATGGAGCGCCTCTCCGTGGACTACGGGAAAAAATCGAAGCTCGAATTTGCAATTTATCCGTCGCCTCAAATTTGCACAGCGATCGTCGAGCCTTACAATTCGCTTCTGACGACTCACACGACCCTCGAGCATTCGGATGCTGCGTTCATGGTCGACAACGAGGCCATTTATGATATCTGTCGACGTAATCTGGACATAGAGCGTCCAACCTACACGAATCTCAATCGATTGATCGGTCAAATAGTTTCCTCTATCACAGCATCCTTGAGATTCGACGGTGCACTCAATGTCGACCTGACAGAGTTCCAGACTAACCTGGTCCCTTATCCGCGTATTCATTTCCCATTAGCTACTTACGCTCCTGTTATCTCAGCGGAGAAAGCTTATCACGAGCAGCTTACAGTTGCCGAATTAACAAACGCCTGTTTCGAACCAGCAAATCAGATGGTCAAGTGCGATCCACGTCATGGAAAGTATATGGCCTGTTGCATGCTCTACAGAGGCGACGTCGTCCCTAAGGATGTGAATGCTGCTATAGCGACAATCAAAACTAAACGGACTATTCAATTCGTTGATTGGTGTCCTACAGGGTTTAAGGTATTATGCAAGTTATTTATCTTAAATATAGTACAGCACTTGCGACGCCAAAGCTCTTTTACATAATTTTTTTTTGGATCTTGAGATGCTCGAGTTGTTTCTAAAAAATTTGACAATATGAAAATCTGAAAAGTACAGTTATAGCATTATGATAGAATAAGGATGCGGTTAGATCAACCGAGTTATGCTTGAATGAATTAGACTCCGTGGTTCTTCGTATCAGACTACGTTTCCGGTGGGAAATTGAAAGACGTTTCTTCTTTTTACATTGCTGCTATTTTATCTATGTAAATAGGATGCGATTAGACTTTTTGTTATTGCTTAAAAAAATTCATCTTTGGGCAATATCAATTAATTAAAATCCAACCTTTTTATTAGGTTGGCATCAACTATCAACCTCCAACCGTAGTACCAGGCGGTGATCTGGCCAAAGTGCAACGAGCGATTTGCATGCTGGCCAACACTACAGCTATCGCTGATGCGTGGACACGTCTGAATCACAAATTCGACGTGATGTACTCAAAACGCGCCTTCGTTCATTGGTACGTGGGTGAGGGAATGGAGGAAGGAGAGTTTTCAGAGGCCAGAGAAGACCTGGCTGCTCTCGAAAAGGACTATGAGGAAGTTGGCCTAGATTCTGTCGAAGGAGAAGGGGAAGGTGGCGAGGAGTACTAGGATTATTCTAGAATTCGTTATTTATCTTGACGTCTCTCTGCTCCTATATTAAACTCGTATCTAGAGCATACACGAGGACCTAGTAAATTGTTTTGAGGTGCAATTTTGGAATAGCATTTAATTGTGTGTTCATTCCAAAAATGTATAAGTGACGAGTCTGATTGGTTATATGCGTTAATATTGTAAAATTTTAACGTGCTCCCACGTTAATAAAAAGTTATTATTTTCAAACGGATACACTGTGATGGGTGATGATTGATACTACATTGCACTTGTATAACATGTTGTATATACATCTTTTTTTTAATTTCAATGAAACAGTGTCCTCTCGACCTTATATTTCAGTCGGAGATAAACTGGGACAATTTGTCAGTAGGACAATTTATTCAGTGGGTAATATGTTAATTTGCACTTTGCTAAAAAGATCTACAAATGTTTATCTGGTTTTTATAGCGTGGTATGAGATTCCTTGTGATAATTTACAGTGCAACGGTAATGCCATTTTACAAAAGTAGCACATTAAATAAAAATAGCTAATTAAATCAAGGCACGAGACCAAAAGAGACTTTACGTGCTTATGCTTATGCTGTATTAGCTTCCTAATCGTGCCAAAAAATTCTAGATATTTCAACTATAAACTTTTGCAAAGTTACAAGGAAGATGGCAATAATTATATAAAGAATAAAGGCAGTTCTTTTTTTATATATAGTAAAGCAACAGGTTACAGGTATATTTGAAATAGTAAATCAAATACGAAATTACTATTTAAATAGACACAACGATCAGCGCCATCTCTTGCACGATTCGTGAAACTCATTCAAATATTCAACGTTTACCATCGAACGTTTATCAAACGACTTTTCGGTTTGATTTCAGTAAAAAAAAAGTTCCGAAAATTATTTTATTGCGTTGTTCATAACCACCGTAACATTCCGGTTCAAATTTACTGTCTGTCGACTAATAAGAAATGATGTATTTAAATCCATAAAAAAGTTTGTTATCGCGTTTGCTAAGAGTTTCACAAGTAATAGAAGAGATGGCGCCACGTCTGTCGGATTTTATTATCAGACTTTCGCCAACCGTACGAGATACAAGTCGGTAAAGGTTTAATTTACCAATAGTAGCTTCGCCGTTGTCTCTTATTCTCATATTTAATGCTTCGACCAAATAAGGCGAAGGGCGGGACAAATAATCGTGAGTGGCGAGTGTGCAGTGGGGGAGCGAATAGAGATAGGTACTAAGCTGGGGAGGTGACAAATCGGACCTCTTCGCTGAGTTTTACCGGGTTTACCGTGCTGAAAGTGTTAAACGTGTTACGCTGCGAGTAAAAGCTTTTTAGAAATGTCCTATGAAACCAGTAAGTCATCGAGAAACATTCTGTGAATTATTTCGTTTAGACTTTTAATAATGTCGATCTCTTGTAACTTCAAGTTTTATAAGTGCCACTTGCTTGTATGCTTTCTATTTTCGACTAGCCGGATGCATCTTCTCGGCCGCTTTATTATCTTTTCTAGATTTCTATTTGTCAAAATTTCATATTTTAATCGAAGCTTTATATTCTGTTGTTTTGTATTCTTTCGCCGTCCGTTTGGTTCATTTAATAAACCGTTATGACTTGCTCCGAAATACCGCTCGTTAACGGAGATTCTGTCTTCGTGTAATTGTCACAATTTCCGCCTCACTTATCTCCAGCACTTTGCACAATATTTCTTAGAAGATTTTATTACTAAGCGTATTGTTTCCGTAATTTTATTATTAAAGCGATTTATCTATGTATAATAGAGATAGAGAAACATGTAACTGTGAGTCATGAAATCATGACTATTCCTCAGTCATAAGATATAATTTTGAAGATTGACTAGAATCAAAGTCCTAGTTTGAAAATATTCATTTGTTTCCTCATCTTGACAGTGAATACCGAATTGTATATGTTTCTTATAGTTTGTTTCTATAGCGAATTACTTGCTATTTACACTCTCTCCATTTGTAGAATGCTTAACTATTTCTATGCTACTTTTGGCTTGATAAATTTAACTCTGAGTAAATAAGAAATAATAAATAATTAATTCAGAAATTTCTGCATTGCCTGTACACAAGAGTCGGAAATAGATGCATACATATCAAATTGCACTGTATTAGCATATAAGTTTTAAATTCATTATTCAGTTATTTCACAAGAATATCACCGCATCTTTGCTTAAAATAATTTTGATATTTTGATCTGGACATTTGCCAAGGTGTTAAGCAGCTGTAGATATTTTAGTTTGACAGCCGAACGTTAATTAGTTACAACAAACAGATAGGCAAGCTATATTCTGTCTATATTTCTGTGCTATGAAATTAATATTTTAAAGATGAATGAACACAGATTAGATTGGGCTATTGATCAAATATATATATATTTAATTAGATGAATCACCATATAAATCTCATTAATACTTCTACTCTTGCGTGTCGACACCAGATGTCATCTGCTACTCGAAGCATGGCAAAGAAACACTACTTTTGATGATTGATTTTACATTTTTAGTCCTACATCACAAATATTTTTTTCAGAATTTATATTTGCTACATTGCCAAGAACACAACGAGGACAACCTCTAGTATTAGGTGCTGATCCGAAAGGAAAAAATTTCTTGTATACTAATGGGAACAGCGTCATCATTAGAAATATTGAGGTAAGTTTAGTAATTTTATACAATACTGTTTCGAGTACTAAACCCTGTAATTTCTTTTTAGAATCCAGCAATTGCTGACATTTATACAGAGCATTCTTGTCCAGTAAATGTCGCAAAGTATTCACCAAGCGGTTTTTATATAGCATCAGGAGGTATGCAATTATTAAACGATATGGTGAATACATTAAATTTCAAAACACTAATAAAATAAATTAACTTCAGATCAGTCGGGTAAAGTTCGTATCTGGGACACTGTAAACAAAGAGCATATTTTGAAAAATGAATTTCATCCAATCGGAGGACCCATCAAAGACATCGCCTGGTCTCCTGACAATCAGCGAATGGTTGTTGTTGGCGAGGGAAGAGAAAGGTGAGATAAAAAGTTAATCAGAATTGCTAAAAGCAGTTTTACGATAGCCAAACAGTCTCAAACAATAATTGTCATAGATTCGGTCATGTCTTCATGGCGGAAACTGGAACATCCGTGGGTGAAATATCTGGCCAAAGTAAACCCATAAATTCCTGCGACTTCAGACCAGCAAGACCGTTCAGATTGATAACCGGAAGTGAGGACAATACCATTGCAGTATTCGAAGGGCCTCCATTCAAGTTCAAGTCAGTACTACGATACCTTAACTATCTTGAACCTATTTAAAAGTAAATGAATTCTATTCCAGGATGACGAAGCAGGACCATGCCCGTTTCGTACAAGCTGTACGCTACTCTCCTTCTGGAAATTTATTTGCTTCTGCAGGGTTTGATGGAAAAGTCTTTATTTATGATGGCACTTCCTCAGACCTTGTTGGAGAAGTTGGATCCCCTGCTCATCAGGGTGGAGTATATGGAGTACGAGATAAAAAGACTTGCATGATAAGAATAAATTTTAAAATGACCTTCGGATCCATATCTAACTATATTCCATTGCTAGGTGGCCTGGAAGCCTGATGGTACGCAACTCCTAACTGCTTCCGGTGATAAGACATGTAAACTGTGGGACGTGGAAACGCGCACAGTAATCAGTGAATTCAACATGGGATCAACTGTTGACGATCAGCAAGTAAGTATTGTCTAGTAAAAAAATAAGAAGGACAAAGTCATGAAAATTAATAAAATTTCTCATCCCTTACAGGTTAGCTGCTTATGGCAAGGCAATCACTTATTGACAGTGTCTCTAAGTGGATTCATTAATTATCTGGATGTCAATAACCCTGAGAAACCCCTCAGAATAATAAAGGTAACTACTACAAAGATCACTGTACACGTCCAGTTATCATTGACAATAAAACTACTTTTTTTTTTCAACTTTTAGGGTCACAATAAACCAATTACAGTGTTAGCCTTGAGCCCTGATAGGGGTACAATTTACACAGGATCTCACGATGGTCATGTAACCAATTGGAATGCAGAGACTGGCGAGAATGATCGTGTCCAAGGTCAAGGCCATGGAAATCAAATAAATGGTATGAAAGCAACTGATAACGTCGTATACACTGCCGGTATCGATGACACCCTCAGAGTCATTGATATAGCTACGAATTCCTACCAGGGAACTTCTGCTATAAAATTAGACTCTCAGCCAAGGGGTCTGGACATCTATGGCGACATAGTAGTAACTGCCTGCGTCAGACAGGTACGTTGATACAAGAAAAAGAATTTCATATAATTATTAAATACCTATTACAAAGATATTTGATTTATAAACAATCCTGACTTACAGCTCACTGTCACGCAAGATGGCAGGAAAGTGTCAAGCGTACCAATCGATTATGAACCTTCGTGCGTGAGCATAAATCAAGAAAACGGTGACGTCGCCGTTGGCGGGTCCACTGACAATAAAGTTCACATTTATGAACTGTCAGGTACAACACTGACACCTAAAACCGAACTGGAACACCTAGGACCAGTAACCGACGCGGCTTACAGTCCTGACAATAAATATTTAGTAGCCTGCGACGCAAATAGAAAAGTTATTCTCTACGTGGTTCCAGAATACAAGGTAAGAACATTAATAAACTATTAGTTAAGTAAACGTTGATTTCCCTGCTTTCTAAATTGCTAACAATTACCTATCTTGTTTACACACCTTGCTTCATAAATCATGGAACTTACAGAGGGTAAGTTGCTTGTGAAATTTTTCATAGTTGCCAGATGAAACTTACTTGAAATATTTCATAAAAATTTCACTTACATTTCATTTCTCTGTGTTTCAGCTCGCGCACAACAAAGAATGGGGCTTCCATAATGCACGTGTAAATTCTGTGGCCTGGTCACCTGACTCCGATATGGTTGCCAGTGGCAGTCTGGATACTACCATAATAATTTGGAGTGTAACAAATCCGGCTAAGCATACCATTATTAAAAGTACGTATAGATATACAGATATAATCTGTAGTCCATTATTGGTACAACCTTCTGAAAATGGGGTGCTTGGCATTAACGAGGTAACAACAAACCAAATTTATTCTAGACGCCCATCCGCAGAGTCAAATCACTCGACTGGTCTGGCACAACGACGAGACTCTCATCTCCGTCGGACAGGATTGCAATACAAAGATATGGCGCGTAGAAAAGATTTAATTGAACTGCCGAACTGTACTATCATCCGTTTTTCGATACAGCTTAACTAACTTTAGATGCATTTTATTTATTTAATTTGTAGCTTACAAATATTGTATATTATTTTTGAATACGATTCTTGATATACAATAAAAGAAAGATTGTATGAATTTACTGGAGTCACTATCCTCATACATAAACCAAGTCTCTGCGAGGAGTCTATGAAAGGAAGATGGACAATTGAACGAAGAGTGCATCGAAGAAGAAAAAATATTGCAGACTTCTACCCCTAAGATTGTCTTTATTAAAACGATTTAACGATAACAAGAAAACAATAACAATTTGAACACTATAGGTTTGAAGGAACATGCTCGCTCTCCCGTCAATCCGCACAGGTCAGCATCCAAGAGAGGAGAGATATAAGAATCTTTGTCGATTCTGCTTTCTCTTTATACAAATGGACGCATATGACTTTTATTCGCTTTTCCTACCTTATCACGTCGGGCAAGGATTTTGCAGATTAATAAACTTCTACGTACCGAACGACCGACGGAAAAGCGTCCTAACGAAGGGATACGTGAGTCAGGTTGGCTACAAACATGCCAGCATCCATTCTACGGTTTTGTCAGGCTGTAACGAGGACGTTTTTGGGGAGAGGCTACCGGGTGTCTGTAAGAAACATGTTTTCTGAGAGCGTCGCGCGAACGCGATACGTGAGAACAAGCTGTGCAACTGTACGAGCTGTTGCTGTGCGTTTCCATGTGAACGCGAAGATTATATTGGTTACTTAGTTGTTTTCCACAGATCAAACAAGTCACGCTTGTCTTGTTTGAACTTTGAGTGGCGTTCCTATTGGCAACCGTGGTGCCGCCTAAAAATCCAAAATTTGCATTCTCGCTGTCTACCGGTAATAGCTTGACATTTTCCAAAAGCGGACTCTTCTCCTCGGTTACCAGGATACCTTCATCCATTCCACTATCCTGACCCTTGTCCACTGCTTTGTTAGAAGGTACTGTTCCTGGGGTTGGCTTCCTCTCACGCTGATTCAGCTTATCGTTTATCGAATAATAAGGCTTTGTCTTTACGCTGTAGGGAGTATCATCCTGGTCATTCGAAGACTCCTCCTCAGGATTGTCCGTTAGGTGCATCGTCGAGACGGACTCTAGGGATTCGGCAAGAGCTGTACTGTCGTTTGATTCCTTTCTGACTGCCATCTCCGAGGTGTCCTTCTCTTGGGCGAGTACAGGTGGATTCACAAAGAGTCCGTTGTCGTGTCGTGCGTTCTTCTGGAATTAACAGTAGTCTACATGACGGACAACGAATTTATACGTAGTGCATTGGATACTGAAGCTGTTAGCGAAAGGCATTAATTCCACAATCATTTTTTATTTTTACTGGTCCAGGTTCGCTCTTGCATTTCTTTTTGTAACTACTGATAATATGGTGGATCATTAGAAGAGAAACTTATGGCAGCTACCTCTGGCATATTATTGGATCTTTCTTAGAATTCCACCTGTCATCTTTTATTCTGTAGTCTTGTTTCTCATTGAGTGCTATCTGTCGCGACGTAAAGTATCGTGAAGAAAGCGATTTTTTAAATGTACCTTTAAATTCATTCTATGGGGTAAGGTTCCATGGGATGCATCCACTTGCATTTAGTTGCAACACACACAACGATCTTGATCTCGTGGATATCGTTTGTTATTCATTATCGTTCCTTCGATGCGCGTTTGTACACAATATGTACGCGGAGGACAAGTCCTTTGTGAAGTACTTCTTGAGGAACGACAGTGAATGTGTTTAAGTGACCTGAACAAAACAACACGATCATAGGATGATATCAAGATTAAAGAAGGATCAAGCGAGTGTTCTAATTTTTCTCTTTTTTTTAAATCTTTTTTATCAATTATATGACAGCAATTTAGTGTAGTGAGAAATGGGCTACATGAGAAAAAAGAAAACACTGTAGCCGCATTGAAGAAAATTGCTAGCGATATCCTTTTAACATGAGATATAGAAACAATCTATGTTAATCGTAGCAGCATATTGTCCAATCGCCATAATGTAGTTACAAAAATCATACAACATTTTTGCATGCAATCGATTTTTGTTAATTACATAGAAACTGTATATATGCCTGAAATACTGAAAAACGCTTGATGGTCTGCATTTCTAGTGCAGAGTGCAGTTCAGGAAATGTGGTAACATTCTGACGTTAAAATATATAAATGGATTATAGAAAATGTTATGAGTATTCCTGTATTGTACTGTACAATCGTCAGAAATAAAGTATATCTTTCACGAATGATCTGCTTGACTGTGTTGTTCTCATGTATTACACATAGATGTTATGTTTCACATGCAAAGTTCTTGGAAGAATTAATCCATTTTAAGGGATCTTGGAGACCAGTATCGTCAATCGGTACAAGAAGTAAAATTCACTAGTTATCAGATTCTTAGGTATTTGAGTTAATACAAATTTTTGCATACCCCAGCAATATCAGCCAACCCACGAATATGAAGAGTGTCAGCCATAGCAAGAAGAGCAGGGAGTTGTTCTTGATATATATTGACCTCTCCGTTATACATAAATGTCACTAACGCACATAAGTTTGCATATTCCATACCAGGTAGCACAATAACTGGATGCTGCTGAGAGCTCAAGTCCTGCAATGCAATTTAACGAATAAGATAGAAAAAAAAGAGAAATCTATAGCAGTACCTTAAATAATTCCTTGAAATAATAGCTGCATGCTGAGAGTATGATCCTGTGAGCTCGAATATGTCTGCCACCAGCACTTAGAGTGACATCCGTCAAATATCCTCCATCGAGTAATTTTGGCAGGGAGCTCAGAAGTGTATTTTGGAAATTGTGCCACCGTAAGCAAAATTGCTGTTGACTCTCCATGCCTCCTAGCCAAAGAGATTGGTAGTATAACTTTAATCCAAATGAGTTTCGATATACTAAAGTGAGACAGATTTTCACTAAAACGCTCCCTAATAAAATAAATGATATGAATAACGAGTGTCAGACCATCATTCCTAAATAAAATGCAAATGAAACGCTCTAATCTCCATGATTGGAAAGAACCTATTCCCTAAAATATAAAGTAAAAAAATATAGGAACGTAAAACAGTTCCTATTGGACATGTCTGAGATGCATTTAGCCACTAGTAGTAGATCAGTAGCTAGAGAGTGAGACAATCCTATTTATTTAATCAGCCAGTAGGTTCCAGCCAAATCTATTATTGTCCTCAGGTATGGCTGGAGGAAAGGATAGATGTTGGCGTGTGTTTGATCGCTTGCACAATTGTCACTCTTTTGTAACAAACGTCCCTGAAACTGGGATCGAATGGAGAATGAAATTAGGAAGTAATAAACACATTCACACCTTGCATCCTCGACGCTCTATTTCTCCCCGGAGATACAATACTCTTTGCACAACACTACACTTCACCTGGCAATCTGCAAGAGCAGGAACAACTCTGTAGCCAAAAGAGGACGGAACACAAGAGCTGACGAGAGTTCTAATGATATTTCTGAGCGCTACCTCACGTGTTCCAAACAAAGCACAATCCAAGAAGATGCTTGTGATTAGATGATAACCAGGTCTCGACTTCTGCTGTACCACTACGGTTCTGAAGTACCTACGCTATTACAATTTGGGCGTAATCAATATCTAGTGGGAGACGTGGACATTGTACAATTGGTTTAACTTGCTCCCACTGCCTGCTCCAATCCCTTTTTGGAGAAGAAGTCAATGGCGTCGCCCTAAAAACAGCTTTTTTCAGAAGACAGCACACGTGCAAACCCAGATGATAACGAAGAGCAATAAATGATTTTTAAAATGAGAGCAGCCACGCTGGCACTCGGTTGGTGCTGGCGCAAGCGTATAGGTAATGAGAATGACTCATGAACGTCACCTGCTCCAATCGCCAGGTGTAAAAAAGCTGTAAAGATTCTGGAGCCTGGTCTGTAATTTTTTTCCTGTTCTCATTTCTTAACCCGTTGTTTTATGTTCAACAAGTTGGCAATGCTTCGACGTACGTTGGAGCAGCTGATTATATATCGGATGTTATTGGACGTCTTCAAAATTCGACGCGCTTCTTGATCTAACGTATGTTAAACAATAATGGTGTGGAAAAGCTGCTGCCCTTTAATTACATAGAAAATGAGTAACACTTTTGGATGGAAGCGACAAATTGCGTCATTTCTAGTGTTTATATCGTGTCTTGTATTCGTTGGCAGTTCCGATTTTGAACAGCTGACCTTTTGCGGGCCAACTTCGGAAAAGCCAACTCGCAGGTAACTAAATATTGATGGTAAATTTGAATAAAACATTGTTTATATAATTCTTTTTACAGTTTGGTATTTGTGAGTACTCTGGATGGAAAAGTATCTGCATTGGATGCAGCTCATCAAGGAGAAAAACAATGGACTTTAGATTTTGATGATGGACCTATGTTATCATCGAGTATCCATCGAAGAGAAGTATGTTAAATATAGCAAAGTATTCATATTCTGGATTTAAGTATTTCATAAGTATGTATTATTCTAGCTTAACAATAATGGACAATGGGTGAAACTAATCCCATCGTTAAATGGTGGCCTGTATAAATTTGATGGGGAAAATTTAGAAGGCATTCCAGTATCTACGGATCATCTACTCAGATCTTCTTTTCGTTATTCGGATGATTTAGTGTTTTCTGGTGGCAAGGAAACACGATCGTATGGTAAGATTAAAAATAAATAGTAATACAAACGTTATGGATATAATAATTTTTGTGCTAAAGTAGTTTGGTATTGTAATAAACATCTATAACGTAAAATTTACTCCAAATAATTATGTTATATAGAGATGTTATTAAATAATACCAAATAAGGCATATCTAATTTTTCATTAGGAGTATCAGCAACAACAGGAAAAATATTATATCAATGTAATATCAGTGGTTGTACTAATAAAACCGATGACAATTATAACGATGAAGAAGTGCTCGTTATTCAACGTCTCCAACAAACTGTACGAGCGGTTGAACCGCGTACTGGTGCTGAAAGGTCAATTTCTAAATTTGCAATTTAATGTAGTAACACTTTTAAAACGTACTTCATTTTCATACTACAACTTCAAATATTCCTTAAGTATTGTATTTCAGGTGGAATTTTAGTGTGGGGCAGCATGATCTGACTCTCCTCCCAGCAGAAGCAGCCAATTGCCACGATACAGCAGCAAACCCATCACAAAAGAATATTGTGGATACAGAACTAAAAGTTATTGTACCAGAGGGCCTAGTTTGGGCCATAAATAGAAGCAATCCCAATGTAAAATTATGGCAATACAAGGTAACATGATAATTTACGGTTAATCGATATAATTTAAAGTAAAAGATTAAAGAATTTATATCATTAAACTTTTCTCTCGCTCAGTTTGATTCACCAATCGTTACTGTTTGGAGGAAGGAGAATACTCCATCTTCAAATGGTGAAAAGGGTCTGGAAGAAGTAAATTTATTTGATGGTTCGCAATGGGAATGGGGTTCAGATTTTTCATCAAGTCCCAGCATATATATAGGAATGCATGAGAAACAACTGTACGTCCAAGAGAATGAAGCATTCTCTAAAGCTTTAAGCCAGAGTCCGCAAAAGCAACTGCAATATCCAAAGATTCCATGGCAACCCTATCCTGCTATAAGTACGATTATTTATTCTCTCTGCGTAATCAGCTAAAGAATAACATTATCTCAAAACAAACTAATATTATATTTCTCCTAATATGACTTTTGCCATAATGGCCTACAAAATTAATTAAACTCTACTATTGTCAAACGTCTTATTTCTCTTCCAAAAGGTACTGCAGTGTCAATGACGGTTAAAAATGTAGTCCAGGGTGAAAACAACAGTGAAATGCGCTCAGAAATAAGCGAGAGTCAAAGTACAACAGCACTTTCAGTGCTGTACAATTCAGAATACATAAACGGTACGTAATGGCACGGTAAAAACGTTATCATACGTTCTCAAAGTGATATGTTATTATTGAATTCATAGGAAATGGCTTTTATTTATATTCCAAAGACCAACAAAGCTGGAATATTAGTAACCAGTGTAATGAAAGTGATCCAGTAATAATTGTAGAGAATGTTGAGCCACCATCTTTAACTGATTATATGAATGACGAAGAGGAGACTCCAGTCAAAATAATTATTGTTTCACTTTGGTACTGGTGGTGAGTAATAGTTACATACACATTACTAATTATGTCTGAAAAGCAATAATATGGAATGTGATATTGTTTAGGAAGGAAGTGGTAATAATATCTATCACTACAGCATTTCTCTTAAATTTTTTGCTGACTCAACGTCTTCTTAACGCAACGACGATTGTTAAGGACGCAGTGATGCCGGTAGGTCACAATACTTCCAAACAATATCGTAACTATATGCATGAACTTCTAACACAAAGGTTTATGTAATAGCCTTTGATTGTGGAAAGGCACGTCGAGACAAAAGAGGAGGATCACAAAGCTTTCCAGGATGTTGGAAATGGGATAGATTTCTATTCGCGTTACCTGACGGATTTCGAGCAAATTGATTGTCTTGGAAAAGGTGGCTATGGAATTGTGTTCGAGGCAAGAAACAAAATAGATGATTGTAATTACGCCATTAAAAGAATTGCCTTACCAAACAGGTAAATAACAACGAAGCATATTCTGTAGATCATAATCATATTATTATGGTATCTTTAAACATTTAGTTATATCTCATGTACAGTCGGGACTCGAGGGAACGCGTAATGAGAGAAGTAAAAGCCCTGGCTAAATTGGATCACCACAATATAGTGCGTTACTTCAATGCCTGGCTGGAATGCCCACCAGCAGGGTGGCAGGAAAAGCACGATCTTCTGTGGAAGAACAAACAGGAATTCACGTCGGAAACATCACACAGTGTTACAAACACCAAACTGAGGAGTTCGGTGTGCATCGATGTACCACAGAGTGATGCATCCTCTGTAGATAGTGCTTTCGATGCTTTCGAATTGAATCAAACTACCAAGGATGATGATTCCTTTATTGTATTCGATTCGAATCCTGAAGGAGTCAGAGGACATGATCGAGTTATAAATTTCAGTGACAACAGTGTTTCTAGTACTGATATTTCTATCTCGATTGGTGCTGCTAGTATTAAACCATCTTCGAAGCAGAAGATGAATCACTCTGAGTCGATAGTCTTTGAAACTAGCATTACTTCCAATAAAGAAAAATCTAAGGGAAGTATTGCTGATAAAAAGTCTAAACTAGCTCTGGATTTAGAAGGTACTGGTGTTCGAAAAACGACGAAAATGTTCCTATACATTCAAATGCAACTGTGCCAAAGACTGAGTTTACGTGAATGGCTTAAGAGACAAGATACACCTAGAGATTCTCAAAGAATTTGTAATATATTTCAGCAAATAGTCGATGCTGTGGAATACGTTCATCTGCAGGGTCTTATCCATCGTGATCTCAAGGTACATTGAATTAGCTAATTGTATTAAAGTTACTTGCAGTAACTTTCATTAATTTTCATTTTAGTCCTGATTTCTTTTAATATAGTATTTGTATCTTTCTAGCCGTCGAATATTTTCTTCGCCTATGACGAGAAAATAAAAATAGGTGACTTCGGTCTGGTCACTGCAATGACAGAAGGCTTTGACGAAGCACGAACTCCTAGTGAACAAGAGGACATGATGAATCTAAAGACTGGTCTGCATACTGCATGTGTTGGTACTCACTTGTATATGTCGCCAGAACAGATGAACGGCCAGGTTTATAATTATAAAGTAGATATTTATTCACTTGGAATTATCCTATTCGAGCTTCTCACACCATTCACAACAGAAATGGAAAGAGTCGTTGCTTTAATGAATTTGAGAAAAGCTGTGTTCCCTAAGGATTTTGCTACTCATTATCCAGCAGAGGTACACCAACCATTCTTTTAAAATGATAGATACTTTTTGTTCTTGAGAAACAGATGAACATTTTTTTGACAGTTCGGCTTGCTGAAGATGATGCTTGACGAGAACCCTAACAAAAGGCCCACAACTCTGGGAATAAAGGCACGACCGCCATTATGCAATTCTAGTTCACAAAATGACCTGGGTGTCAATGAGGGAAATAAATGGCACTTCGAATTGCCACAATTGAGCAGACATTCCTCTGTAACAAGTAGTGGTAGCAGCGAATCATGGGAGAATATTAGTTAGATAAGTAGAGTACGTAGAGCAAATGTAAACAGGAACATTGTACATGTACGTGTTCATCAGCAGTATTGATATTCTGTCCATTTTTATAAATATCAATGCTAATTTAAATTCATTCCAGAAAAAAGGAAGAGAAAGAGGGTGTTCATGGACCGGACACGATGCTGTTCATGCAAATAACATATTGTAAAACTTTGAAGCTGTATATCGATTGTATCAATGATAAATCTTAACTGTAAAGCCATATTTTTTAAAAGTCTACATTAGGATTATGTTAAATGTTATCTCGACAGCCACTGGTTATGAATTAACAAAATTATTTTCTCTATTTATAGTTGGCTATTACTTTGCAAAGAGGTAAATATTAGGAAACTACGAGCGTTAATCAATTTTGCGTTGTTAAAGAACGTGAAAAATATATTTCTTTTATTTGTACATCATCAATATCTTTTACCTGACCCTCTGCCGGTCATGAATTTCAATAAAAATACTCAAAATGTTTTACAAAGTAATTGCATTACAGCGTTATAAAATCAAGAATCCCATTTTCTATATTACCGACCATTATATACGAATGTTATTTTTTATTCGTCAACACTCGAAATTCTTATCACTATGACAAATAATGTAATTATACATGACTCACGAGTTTTGTGCGTTACAAATAGGAATCTCGTATTTCAGGAACAGTAAAAACAATATATAGATGAAGAAGAATCATTTAATTTTAAGTACTTTCATTGTCTGTGGGAACTCCATTATTTTTAAAGATTCAGGCTGAAAGAATCATTACTTTAAACTCAGAAATCTGTTTCTGCAAAAGGAAAAGGATTTTTAAAAGATCATTTAAATCCATTATGGAGCACAAACCTCTTTCCGTAATGTACTACACTAAAGGAAAACCTTTCCAGGGGACACTTTATATGCTGATGTAAAAACTTTTAACGCACCAATCAGAGAGGTCAGTGTAATATACTTCATCGCCATCGGTACTTGGTTTAATTGCTATTCTTTATAATCCCACGTAAATGTCACATACACTATCCATATTGACGCTAGAACATTTTTCTATTCTTAATAATCCCATAATCGTTAAAGGATAAAGATTACCTTTTTCAACATTAACGAATAATATCCCAGGAGAAAATATATTAACCCATTAACTTCCGTCTTGTCGGTTCTTTACTGCTTTTAGAAAGTTCTGAAAAAGTGATTTTTGCTATACAACATATACATTAAAATTAAATTAATTCCTAAGAGAACCATTTTTTTTTCTTTATAGAAGCATTCTTTTTTAGCAGCTGTTCAGCCAAGTATAGACAATTTTTTCAGGCTAAGGGTGTCATAAGGGTTTTTTGCGGTCTCCCATTACGAATCTGAAGTCAAAAATCAATATAGCGGACCCAAAAGAGCTAACTTGAAAATCAGAATTGTCCGATCCAAATAAAGCTTAGTTTACGAGACTTTCAAGGAAGCGGGTTCTAAATTTAATGTCACAATTTCATTGATTTTTATTATTCTAAAATTTATTTCGTCATGCTCTTAAACAACCTACTTAAACTGAATACACGATGTAAAATAAATTGGATATTACGCCCATCAAAGTTATACATAATTATATTAAGGAAAATGCAGAGTTAAATGACTGTTTGCAAAGTATGATCGTGTACAGTTTCGTAAATACAGCATAGCACGTACCGAACAATCTACTGCGGGAAAATCCACTGATATAAGACCTTCGGGAAGCAGTTGGCGACAAAAATGGTTGATAAGAATGTACAGTTGGCTGTACAGTCGATGAAAAAAAAAATCTAACTCATTGCAGACCGTAAACAGCAATGCTGTGCGTGAATTGGGAGATTTGAAAAATCGAAAGACAAATGCAAAATTGTAATACACGTGAGCTGCTATTTAAAAAAGTGCTTTGCAGAATTGGTTAGATTTCTATCAAGGTCTACCTATGCTTTCAGGATCCGACTGTAATGGCACTACAGGAAACTGGCGAGGCTTTTCCCGTTGGTCTATTTAAAGATACTAACCTCTGCGCCACTCGTACGAAAAGTGCCACCTTGCTGCAGAATATTTGACTGGTGCAGAATACTTCTGGTTGGATAATGAATATTATAGTCTTATTCTGACATTGGGCACTCGTTACTAACATTTTTATTTAAAGTAGCAATTGTCATAGAGGACGTATAACAAAAATCTCATCTGTACTACAACTGGAATTCTGAACGCAAGAGATATGCCAAATAATTATAATTTCATTCCTATGTTTGGTTACTCAGGCAAGAAAGCAAAAGAATTACTGAGAATTAATAACTTAATTGGATGCACGTTCCTTAGAATTCTGTCCCAGTAAATAGATAAACTTGGAAAATTGAAGCTTCGCTAATCTGTAATTTAAAACTGATTTTTTCCTAGATAAAAAGAATACTGCTCTGAATTTATTGAGAGCAATGACAATCGAAGATTAGGTATAAATAAATATGTAACTGGTAGTTCCTCGTAAATATACTTTGTGGTCCTTAAAAGGACCGTTATAAGTTTGTTGGACGTCTCGTAGAATTCATCGTTAATTATATCCCATCTTACTTGGAACTCGTGTATTTAGTGACGGCCTTCGTGCCCTCACTGACCGCGTGCTTGGCGAGTTCACCAGGAAGCAGAAGTCGCACGGCAGTCTGAATCTCCCGGGACGTGATAGTCGAACGTTTATTATAATGAGCTAAACGCGATGCTTCTGCAGCAATACGTTCAAAGATGTCGTTAACGAAACTGTTCATAATACTCATAGCCTTGCTGGAAATACCAGTGTCGGGATGCACTTGCTTCAAAACTTTATAGATATAAATAGCATAGCTTTCCTTCCTCTTGCGTTTCTTCTTCTTATCAGCCTTTGATATATTCTTTTGGGCTTTTCCAGCCTTTTTCACGGCCTTACCGCTCGTCTTAGGTGGCATCGTTATGAAAGTGAACGAACTGTGAGATTTGCAATGAAACACAAATAATAGTTCAAGCACTAATGCGGGTCACTGGGTTCCGCCTCGTACTTATAGGCAGCGAAGACCTTCCTACGCACCAATCAGATGACGCGTAGTGAATAGCCCGAGTAAGCGACGCTCCTATTGGCTCGTTGGGTTTAGTGGAAAACCGTTATAACGCCAAACGTGCCGTCCTTTTTACTCAAACCGACGTCTCTGCTCCGCACGGGAGGATCGTCTGTCGTACTTGTACTATTAAGCGTTTAGTAAATCGATATCATGTCTGGGCGAGGCAAGGGTGGCAAGGCTAAGGGAAAGGCGAAGTCTCGTTCGAGTAGGGCTGGACTGCAGTTCCCTGTTGGTCGTATTCACAGACTTCTGCGTAAAGGTAATTACGCGGAACGTGTGGGCGCTGGAGCTCCGGTTTATCTTGCGGCTGTTATGGAGTATCTGGCTGCTGAAGTACTCGAATTGGCTGGTAACGCTGCACGTGACAACAAGAAGACTAGGATTATTCCTAGACACTTGCAATTGGCCATCCGGAATGACGAAGAGTTGAATAAGCTGCTCTCTGGTGTGACGATTGCTCAGGGTGGTGTATTACCTAACATCCAGGCTGTACTTCTGCCCAAAAAGACAGAGAAGACTACGTAAGAAGAGAGCTGCGAGTACCACTCCAAGAATACGAAAACCGGCCCTTTTCAGGGCCACAAATAATTATGTACGAGGAATAGCTCTACAGTTCAATCATGAAACTTTAAATAATTTATTATCCAACGTATTATATTCATCTTTTATTATACAAAATGCAATTTATGTACAAACGAATCTTATGTTATTCATAAATGACGATGTTGACGCGATGATTACTTTAAATACTAGAGTTAATTTATATCGATGTATATCATAAATTATTTTATTCTGTTCCCATATGAAAAAGTGAGAAAGATAAAGCTTAATACGCTTACTCAGAACTTTACATAATACAGTCGATGTGCCTGTTCGTTCCTAGTGCTTTTATGTACTTGGGAACACTGTAGGTGTGTTCAAAAATGAGCTGAGAGCGCAGAACACATCGTCCTTGTTTCAATGCGTTTAATAAACAAAAAAACAACGCACTCAGCGCTCTATAATCATTTTCGAACACACCCAAGCACTTAAAAATACTAAAACGAACAGGTCTATTAATAACTAATCTAAATAATTTACATTTTTCAATAATTATCTGTTGTTGAATAATCTAGTTTAGGTTACGGATGAAATGATCTGAATATAACAATAGGATGGTCCTTATATACATATAACCCGTTCACGAGTAAAATAGATTTTAAGGGGCCATATTTCTATAACGTTAAAGGTAACAGACTCCCCTAAATAGGAACTCCTGCTCGTGAAACGACTGCATAATATTGATTTTTTAAACTGTGTACGAGGTACGTCTCAATATTTAAGTATAGATTCCTGCAAAGATTTTACACAAAAATGAGCTGACAATCAGTGTCCTGTACATAAGTTAATTAATATCACAAATTCCTCTGAACGATGTCACAGCCATTTACTCTCTAACAGATCAGTTAATGTAAATCAATTAAACTCATAAGATACTAGACTTTTTCCGTATCTAAAAATAAATTTCGTCAAAGGACGTTCTGTACAAATGAAATGGCAGTAGAGGATGTGGGATGAACTTTTATGAAACCAAAAATCATGGTCTACGTAATAAAAACGTGTTGGCCCTGATAAGGGCCGTTCGCATATCTCTCTTTTTCAATCTCCCGCCAGGATTTGTATTCACTTTTTCTGTGAAACTGGCTTCTTCGACGCAGTCTTAGCTCCCTTGGAAGCAGCAGCAGCCTTTTTGGGTTTAGGTGCTTTAGGCTTGGTCGTAGGTGACTTGGTGACTTTCTTAACCTTAGACGGACTTTTTGGTTTGGCAACTCTTGGTGGAGCTTCTTTGGCAGCCTTGCGCTTTTCAGGGACAGCAGCAACAGCAGCAGCAGCAGGAGCGGCTTTCTTAGGAGCAGCAGCCTTCTTGGCAGCCGCTGGTTTCTTAGCTGCTGCACTACTCTTCTTACTGACGTCAGCCTTCTTAGCCACGCTGGCTGCACTGGTCTTTTTGCTAGCAGCAGGTTTCTTCGCAGCAACAGTCTTCTTCGTCGCGACGCTCTTAGCAGCTGGACGTTGCACCTTTGGCTTGGGTGCGTCGGTCTTGCCCGGAGGTAGCTTAAACGATCCTGAGGCACCCTTACCTTTGGTCTGCACCAGCTCACCAGACGCCACAGCAATCTTCAGATATTTCTTGATAAACGATGCGTGCTTCTCGGCATCAAGCTTGTACGTTGTCGCAACGTATTTCTTGATGGCTTGCAGAGAAGAACCGCCACGTTCTTTTAGACTCTTAATGGCGGCGTTCACCATTTCCGATGTACGAGGATGATTTGGCTTGGCGCGTGGCTTCTTCGACTTGGCTGATGCTGCCTGCTTTTTTGGCGATGCTGCCTGAACTGCCGAGTTATTTTCCGCTGGTGCGGAAGCCACTACGACCGGAGATGCTGCCTTGTCACCCATTATTGATGCTTCTTCTTCTTCTTCTTTACGAATACAAAATACTTGCAGTATTGCTTCCTTGCACACGGAGGTTCCGTACGAGACTGATTCTCCAGTGGATCTGAATGTTGAGTCTCAACATAGGTGGCGCTAGTATGACAGAGCGCGGACCATGGAGAGAGACCCGCTTGTGTTTAACACACCCGGTTTGATGATCGTTCGTGAGTACGGCACTGATCTTATTGTTTAATAATCTTTGTTTCATTGTTAGATTACTTTTGGAGACTACGTATCGTTATTGGTGAAAGCTTATGAGTTTCGACTAATTATCAAAAAAGTTTCGAGACCATTGAAAATTGATAAAGGTCAAAAACTTGAGGCAGCGGCGACGCGTGCGCCTCTGCCGCCACCGCGCCTGGATCATCGCAATTATTAATAAAAATCATTCCTTAACAATTGTGTATTAAACTATTGGCATTTTAGGTAGGCCAAGCTTCGTTCTATATGCTCATCCAATCTTGTTCTCGAGAAGTTTCCTGAAGCTTGGTTATCGTTCAATGAAATGCCGACGGAGGCGAGCAGATTTCATTCAACCCCATTGATAGCGACGTGGCTTTCATTTATCCTGGACCATTGGTTTCTTGGTGATGATTTTTTATCAGAGATACGTGGCTTCGCAGGATATCTTTGTCCTTGGTTAATTATTATTTTTATTCATTTTATTTAAACGTTCGTCGATTCTATGAGGTATGGAACCGGATAGAAGTGGATTGATTTGCTAGTGCCCTATGCAGTGTCTTCGTACGGTTTTAGCAATATTCATTATTGTTCGTATACATTTTCTTTTTTCATTAATTTAATAAATTTAATTATTTACGAATTTGACAATTTGCGGTAATGCATTCGATAGGTTTAAAGGCCAACAGTTCAACGAATCCGATAATGTTTATCTTGCAAGCGTATAAGAAGGTATGTGACATAGATAAGAGGTATTTTTTAAATCGACTACAAGTGATAATTTTTTCTGTATCAAATTGGTACTAGTTATTTGATATTAGTTATTTTTTAATTTTTTATTTCTAACGTATTTTATACTACAAGGTTTGGAGTAAATGATAGCATGAAATTTTAAGATTTTAGGAAGACATGAATGTTACGTTGTTGGCAGATTGGGTTTCAAGTGTGGTATAACGTTAGGAAGGTGAAATTGTTTATAATTTTTATTGTGAAATATTTACGATTCTATTACGTAACCAGAATAACATATGCATGTTATTAACATAATGTTTCGATTACAGGATATCTACAGTCTTCTGTTCGCTTTCATAAAAAATATTAACATAACGTTTCGTTTGTAGTATATCTATAGTTTTCTGTTCGCTTTCATATTGTTAATTTCGTGCATCTGATTAAGTATTCATATTTGTAAAAATTTCTTATATGAAATAGTAGTCTATGCTATGTCAATAATTATGGTACAAAGTACACAATTTTAGTTCGTCCGAAAGGAAGCTTAGAAATTGACTTTTGACATCTTTTAAACGGTTTCAGGAACTAACAAGGCTTGGAAGAAAAAAGAGGAACTGTACTGTACATTCTACATATGGTGTAAACAGTTATAAAATATGTTCCGAACAAGTTGATACCACCGTAAATAAAAGACTTTTTAAAAATAATTTCTGCTGTATTAATCTTTTCACAAATTATGTTTCTTCCAATAATCTAAAGTGCAGCTACATTTCTGTGCAAGTATAAATAACATCGCAATTTCATTAATTCAGTAACATGCAGTTATTCAGTAAGTCTGTCTATGCTTTAGTCTTACAATGGATTTTAAAATGTGGCATAAAATTCAATTGACAGAAACTGAATGTATCTCTCAACAAGCTATACTAACATATCTTTTCTCATTGTGCTCTAAAAAAACCTCGGCGTATTTTAAGATATTTCACAGCGCGTATTACCTAATTTAATTCGTTGAAAAAATTGTTTTACTAAAATTAAAAATAGTTTTTAGGCGGCTATTAAGAACATTGAACACAATTTTTTTACTGCCTTGAAAGAAAGGTATCTTATAAATATTTAGTACGATAAATCTAAGTAAACGAATACCATTCCAAAACGTATAAAAATATTGGGGCCCTGAAAAGGGCCGATTTGTTTTACGGTTTGTCTGATATTATAGACGTATGTCAAGTCAGATGACTTAACCACCAAAACCATAGAGGGTGCGTCCTTGCCTCTTAAGGGCATAGACTACATCCATAGCTGTAACGGTTTTCCTTTTTGCGTGCTCGGTATAGGTGACAGCATCTCGGATTACGTTCTCAAGGAAGACTTTCAAGACACCACGGGTTTCTTCGTAGATCAAGCCAGATATACGCTTGACACCACCACGACGAGCCAGACGACGAATAGCAGGCTTGGTGATACCTTGGATGTTATCTCGAAGAACTTTTCTATGGCGCTTGGCTCCTCCTTTTCCCAATCCCTTTCCTCCCTTTCCACGACCAGTCATGTTTGCTCAGATTGATACAGACGATGTGAACAAAATAGACGATGAAGTTCGTTTGAGTCAGAAGGCTCCGCAGCGCCTCCTTATATAGTGTACGGATAGAGACATCCCCACCATGAGTCCACCAGCCAATAAGAAGCCAGCAATCCCCATTATGACTACGCCAGCGAATCAGGAAGAGCGAGCATTGAGCTTGGGAATGGAATAAGAGAGCGCACTAAGGCACGCAAGTTTCACATTGCATTTAGTCTTCGTAAGATACAGTAAACCGTTTTATTGAGAAGAAATGGCTCGTACCAAGCAGACTGCAAGGAAATCGACAGGCGGGAAGGCTCCGCGTAAGCAACTTGCTACCAAGGCTGCTCGTAAGAGTGCACCGGCTACTGGCGGAGTGAAGAAACCTCATCGCTACAGACCTGGAACTGTCGCCCTGCGTGAAATTCGTAGATACCAGAAGAGCACGGAATTGCTGATCCGCAAGTTGCCATTCCAGCGACTTGTTCGTGAAATTGCACAGGACTTCAAGACCGATCTGCGCTTCCAGAGCTCTGCTGTTATGGCACTTCAGGAAGCTAGCGAGGCATACTTGGTAGGATTGTTCGAAGATACCAATTTATGTGCAATCCATGCCAAACGTGTTACCATCATGCCTAAGGATATTCAACTGGCTCGCCGAATTCGTGGAGAACGTGCTTAAACGCAATACGATTCACATCATCGTATCAAAAAACGGCCCTTTTCAGGGCCATTAATATGTCATACAAGGATACATTCCAGGTTCATAATATAAAAGTAACGTTGGCATCTTTTTGAATCAAGTTATATCTTGATTTATCTGATATCACATTTACAAGGTAATTTTTATTACTGAAATTCACAGTATCAGAAACCATAGACATAACAAAATATTAAACAATAGCTTGTGACTTCATTTCTATCAATAAATACGATCGCGTAATTCTCTTTGAGGTTATATATATAATAAGGCGGGAAACTCAGCCAATCCTCTTGATCCCAAGCGACGCTTCAGGTTAGCCAATCAGGAATAAGCATAATGACGCCATCTATTTTAAAATCAGAACAAAATAATTGATAACGGAAAGTATTGCTTTGTTTCACCTCACTAAAAAAAGGGAATATTACCAATCAGTAACTGAATTTTTAATTATTTACAGCCGTCAACAACTCCGTCGGGAAGTTAGCTGGGGAAAATACAAATTTATGTTTGTAATGCCTAAAAAATTGCTTCTTATGTTTCCCTCGTTGCTCCGCTGCTACTATGCAATAATTAATAAATATTGGATATCAATGAATTTAAGTTACCCTTCCTATAATCTTTCCTGCGGCATCTTTATGAATGAAGTGCCGAATTATATCGGTCTCTTTAAAATGTCTCTCGCAAAGTAAATGGGTGTTTCAAAGATATACTAATGTTTGGAATCGCGTCAATCCATTCCTTTTTCAGTTTTTCAATTTTTTGGCACGTAAAAAAAGAAAACTTGTTCCTTATTACTTTCGTATCCGCTCTTACATTTCGGCATTATACAATTTGGAGTCATTTTTACCCAATATTTTTCCTATACGTCTAGAAGATCGGAAAAATAACAAAGGACAGTTGCAATAAGTTAAACAACAGTTGAAAGTGGATGAAAATAAAATCAGTGATTGCGCATGCGTACAAATAGCCTCTTCGATACTAACGCCACATAATACGAACTAAAATCCGGAGATCCAAACGGCACCACCATAGCACGATCATAGTCTTTGAGTGACCGGATAGTTCAGACTCTTGTATACGACCGTGGTTAAAATAAGTTTGTAACTATTTTAAAACTGCGTAGACAATAATATATCAAAAATTTTCGATGTTTGCCTACGACGGTAGAGCGTTTAAGTTTCGATTAATTAATTTACCTGAGGATATATATACGAATATAAAGAAAATGATTTTGGTAAGGTATATCTTTTACTAGAAGTTATTGCACCCTTTTCATTAAGAGGTCACGTGGGTTTCGAAGGCTGAAAAAAAGCATATTTTCTGTAATGTTTTTTTATTATTTCATTTAAACTTTAAAGGATAAGCAAAGAGCAAGATTTAAATAATATTTTCTAAAAGTTCATTTTGAAATTTTGAAAATTCAGCCGTTAGGACATGCTTTTTGGACAGCCCTTAGAATAAAAGTATCCTTGCAGTGGTCAGGATAATTCATCATAGCTTTATCTGAAATCAGAAAACTAAATATTTTATGTTAGCAGGTGAGTATAGCTCGTGATTGAACGAAGGATTTAACTAAAAAAATTAAAAATTGAACGTTTGGCGGAGTTGTATGCAAAAAGTACAATTTTCTATACAATCTACACCACGTATTGCTTTGTAAAATAATTTGCCATGAAAGAAGAAAAAAATCTTCGTTCAATCACTAGACAATCCTATCTACAAGAAGTGTGCAAAATTTCAATAAGATCGGTGCATTAGTTTTTGAATAATTGTCTCCACTGACTTAAAAAATAGAGTTTTGATAAGAAAGAGTTTAAAGTTTGAAAGAGTGTCAAAGTTTCCCTAATGAGAAGAAGTTCCAAAGGCTTTCTTTCCTACAGTTGTACTCTGAATGACTTGTAATTTTGGAAAAATATTCTTGGCATGTTGTACTATTACATAAAACAATTTTTTAAAAATTGATTTTTTGAAATTTCCAAACCCATGTAACCTCTTAAGTACTTTCAAATGTTTTAGATAATGTATATTTCTAATTAAAATAGATTCTATTCAAAGTATATGAAAATAAATGATATTGTTATGTTTAGTACGATAAACGTTGTTGTGTATTTTCATTATCTTTTGATTTGTACGTTTTTTTTTAGGACAATGGAGGTGAACTGGTAAATACTCATGACCCTTTAGCAGTAAACTTTACCATGTGTGATAAATATCTTCCTGGAAAAGCTGTTTATGATATTCAATTTATTAAAGATTGTGTAAAATCGAAAGAAATTAAAAATCTTCATGAATACAAGTAAGCTATTCAAAAACTGCAATGCTACTTTCATCTTAATATATATTTGAAAACCTGATATCTATATTTAGGCTTGGCCCAAAAAAGGAATATGATGGTTGTATTTTGTCTTTATTTTTACATGAACGTCCAACATGCATGTAGTAAGTGATAATTGATTAAAATTAGTTTTAATTTATCATTATGGTATTTTACATTACAGCTGTTACAGTAGGTATATCTGTAATCAGCACCCTCAAAATGTGGCATGTTCGGCCTGTGGATCCAGGTATGTTTCTTGAAGGGTTATGAAATTTCTAAAATATTTCATTGAATGAATTATTAATACACATGTTTCATGTTCGGTATTTTTTTTTCTTCAACAGAAATACTTTTGAAATTTTGGATGCTAACGATACACCAGGGTCATCCCAAAATTCTTCATATGCACAGGGAGTGATAAAAACGGAAACACCAGAAACATCATACAACAGAAATACTGTCGAAATTCAGGATGTACCTAATTTAGCAGGACCATCCGAAAACTCTTCTGGTGCATCGGCAGAAATGGCATCAGGAACATCACACAACAATGGTAATAGTGATGCTACAAAATGTTTGAAATCTATTAATAAAAAATACCCCATTTTCCTTCAAGATTAAACTGAGGTACTCAGCTTAGTAAAAATATTCAATTTTCAAATTTGTTAAAATCTTATTTAATATATTGTAGAATCAAAGAAGTCTCTCCTAAATTGAAAAAATTACTAAAAAATGGTAGTGTATCCTATCAGGAAGCGTCTTAAAAATATGAGACAGTAGAAGATTTTATTAACTATTCTCGTGACAGTAATTTATCATTAACGCAAGCAGCACAGACACTTACAGATACAACACAGATAATTATATTCCAATTTTACAGTACCAAAGCGCAACATCAAATTGCGAAAATGTATAGCATCTTTTGTCGATGATAATCAGACATTAAATCAAGATATCCACAATCAAATGAGGATTCTACTGGTTCACTTACAGACTCTGACAGGATTTCCAGCGAAGCCAAATTTGTTCTAAGACTTCCTAAGGCAGAACCGGGTACATCATATGCAGTGTCCTTTAATGTTTCGAATGATGATCAGGATGCCACTACACGTAAGATCGATAGGTTAGGTAGTAAACAAGACGATAGCGACAATGATGTTTCGATTGTGTCTACCTCAGATGTGGAAATCAGGTAAAGATAATTTATTTTTCTAAATATATTTTGTCCTATTTTATTTTATTACTAATATTGTTTCTTTTTTTTTTATAGTAGCGACGATTCAGAAGCGAGGCATCGTATCAAGGATAACAATAAGAACAAGATCCCATTGCGTCGCTCAGCACGGTAAATATGTTGGCTTTCTATGAAAAATTGCGCAGCAATATTTCTTATCAATTACGGTTATAATAACGTAGATGTTGTATTAATGAATTAAATCATTTCTGTGGTTTTCTGTGTTTTTAATTAGAAATGAATTGCATATCAAACTTGAACAAAGTAGATTGCCTGTTCAGCAAGACGACGCTAGAATTGGGGAGTGGTTGGAATTGATTAAACGTAAAGCCGAAAAAATGAAAGCACCCCTAAAGTAATTAATAAATAACTATATTAATTATACTTGGTATATAACTGTAATTAATATTTTATTTTAACTGTTACCAGGAGAAATTTTGCTCAATGGGAAAGGTGGCAAATGTTAATATTCTTAATTGAAAACAAAATAATCGACCGGGCTAAAGGTCTGGATGTTTGGCAGTTAATGATTCGAAACAATGTAATGTTTTCGACTGATCGATTTATATTCAATGTACGATTAAATAGAAATACTTTATATTATTCAAAAATATTATTTTATTTTCAGAAATGGAATCACAGAACAAAATGGTCATTAAATAACCATTTTTTAAAATCTGTGCTTCCCTCCATTGAAGAATTTCGCTTACCCAAGGAGATAGAAAAACAGTTTATAAAACTTCGAAATACGAAATAAAAGTACTTGATTGTTATGTATTTTTTTTAAATTACATATTTCTATTTTCAAACAACTATTACGTTATGGTGTATTGACTATATGTGCGTGCGTACTCAGGTCCAATATCAATGCCATAAATTTTTTTTCGATAAGTTTTCTGCTGGACTTTCCGTTTGTATGGTTAGATATGGGATCTGCATTCGTAGGCACGTAGTGAATAATTACATTTTTTTACTTACCCTGCCGCGAAAAATAGTACATGCATGCTTTAGATTCTCTGACGATGTTAAAAAATAGACTAATTATCTATCTAAACGGGAACATCAGTGAGCATCTAACCGAATGAAAATACATTTTTGTATTTGAAAAGATCCTCGTATCTCAGCGATAAACGTGACTTCGTGTAGAATTGCAGTTCAATCGCGAAAACAGTTTTTATGTCCATTGTTCTAGAAGCTTAACATGAAATCAATCCGGATAACTTTGTCACACAGTTTACGTCTTGCAATAATTACATATCGATTACGTTTTATCCCGTAAATCCCATAATATTGCAGCGACGTACGCTATATTGTTCGATATATAAAATTCAAAATAAATCCATAGGAAGAGATATTTTCTTTAACGTAATTCGAATTTTCACAAGTAACACTGCGCAGCACAGTTAGAATTTTTTAAACAGATTTTAACAGAAGCATTGGTAACGAATTATAAAAACATCATTTTTGCTCACCGTAAAATTATGTTTTTTATTTATTACCAATCTGACATTGAAATTAAAATTTCTATTTCGATCGTCACGTGGGAATTGCGTACTTTTCGAACTTCTCTTTACTGGTTAGCATAAGTTATCACGTCCGACGAGTTGAGCAAGAAAGTACTTTTTCTTTATTTTTAATAGTGACTGAACGTCCATTGAGAACTTATTAATGAAAATTCATTAGCACTCACCATTAATTTTTCAATTTATCTTTTTTTATTATTGCAATACCGTGCAGGTTCGTTTGTAATATAGTGCAATCTTTTTTAGGTAACGATGATGTCTTTTCATTTCGTTCTCTAACACATAATAATATAATAAACTTTCGGTCACTGTAATTTTATTATCAATCGGTAACATTAACGTTAGCGCCCTTATTAATTGCAATAATAAATGCTTTATGGAAAATTGATGCGTAAAAGATATACGTGTTTAATAAATAATAGAAAATCAATAAATCCTCGTCAATTAAATTCCTGTTGGTAGATATATGTTGAAATCATTTTTCTAACTATTTAATAATTTATTAACATTGTCAATTCCAGTGGACTCGGTAGCATTGACATTAACGTTACTTAAGTTTGCTCAATTCGACACTATTTTTGGTTGTCCTTTTCATATACCGATGATCTCAAACTTTCTTTTATCCCATTGCAGTGCTACTTTCATTTTAATATATATCTGAACATATCACGAGAATAATTAATCGAATCTTCTGCTGTCTCATATATTGAAGATGCTTCCTGATACGATGCACTATCACCTGAATGTAATTTTTTCAATTTATTTGATCAATTAGGGAAACAAGGAGCAATTTTTTAGGTATTATAAACATATACATTTTTTTTCTCCAGGTAACTTCCCGACGGTGCCAAAAACGCTGTTATCCGGCTGTTCTTCTTCTTCTTCTTGTTCCTTGTGACTTTATGCCCTCGTAGAGGGCCAAGTGCCAGTTATCCGGCTGTTCTATACAGGAGTTAACGATTGTAGGTAAAACAGGTATAACGTTATCTAGTTGCATGAGACTTGAAATAGATGTCTCTAGTGTCTACGCGCAGTATAGAAAAAAATACGAATACGTCAAAACCAGGTTTTGGATCAGGTCGCACAAACAGTGAGTCACACTACTAAAGCACTCTTCACGCGTTCTTATTTTTATGGGTAATAAAAAGAACGAAGATAAAAATATCAAATTTTATTAAAAACTTACGTCCAACAAGAATGAAACCATACCAGCATCAAGGAATCGTACGAATTCAAATGAGTCCATGTAAGGATCGTAAAATTGTAAAATACAGAAACTCTACTCAGGCGTCACTCGTCCATCTCACTTATCAACTCCTCAGACCCAGCGCCAACCAAAGCACTTTTCCCCAAATCTCTCGGAAACCCAGCCGCTTTACATATTTAAATCCAACCATTTGTATTGTCTGTCAAGCTCCGCGATCAAACTGGATAGAAGTAATTTAACTTTTAAATGTGAATCGTGTCGTCAGTGTTCTCACATCAGTTACAGTTATTAGTAAAGGTATCCCTTGAAAACATTAAAAAGGACTTTTACCGCAAATAGAATACGTAGCCGCGTGAACATCCTCATTAAAAATCATCTCAGCAACCTCATATTCTTTTCTCCCTCTATTGTTCCATCCTCTCAAATCAGTAAGAGGCGACTAAATCCCAAAAAGCTTGATTAGACCGACGCACCGAAGATATACCGAGTTCCGTCGAGAGACCCGTAATCCAATAAGCGTCTGAAAAGCACATTAGCGAAAATTTACTTAGAGTTCGTGCCGAACTACCCGCACACTGCACTTAGCCGCGGTTTCCTTGGCTGGCGTAGCCTGGCAAGTAGAGCGATAACTCTGCGTTAGCGGAATTTTATAGGGCCAATTTGCAGAATTGTAAAGCTTCGTCTGGCGTAAGCTTCCTTTTCGTACTTGAGCAGAGTTCGTACCCATACAAACAATCCTAGACCCTAGATCTCAGCAAGAGTCCAATAGATGAGGTGGTAGCAGGTCAAGAGTGTAGAGGATGTTGAAAAAGTTTTGACAAAAGGTATCAAAAGAGTGGCCAACTAATTTCTCTCACTATGGTAAAACTGTTTGACGACCTGAAAATTGATCTTGGTTAACCAAACTGTGACAAAGCAGTTGGCAACCCTTATAGGACAGCCAAATGAAAAAATAAGCTAAGGGATGAAACCGAAGGGTAGAAATCCGCGACGGATTCGTCGTTAAAAGAATGCGGATTGCGCCAAATGTATAACGGACGGTGGCCCCAAGGGATGGCACCATCTGCAAATATCCCTACGTCTCGTTGGAGGGCCACGTGTGCCATACAAATTGAATTCTTACAAGTTTCAATGATATGGTAATGCTGAAACAACTTGCCGACCGGACACTTGCTACGATTTCGCACCACTGCCCAGAAAGCCATCCCTTATACGGTGTATAGTGTGCGTCACGTGCACGTATATACCGAGGGAGGAGCACAAGTATGAAAAAGCAAATACGCGTTGAACGTGTATCTTGTCGGCATAAGAAAATTTCCGTGTTATAGCTATCGATCGCATCCCTTGCTGATATTTTTGTAAGAAGCTAACAAAATTTTACACTTTCCATTTCCATTAGAAACTCTACGAGATATAACGATTCTTATAGTCCATAAGTTATAATGTATGCTAAAACCCTTTTTGAAATTCCCGCCAATCCCTAGCGGGTAAATGCGAAAGCGGAACAGCAGCGCCATCGCTCGGTACGTTTTTCCCTATGGATATAATGGTTATGTTTGAAATTATAATAATACTGTCCTTTCTTGGCTTCACGAAATTCCAGATCTATCTTGTATTATATATTACAGCTTTCCTTATATAAGCGTACATATTGCCTATATAAAGTTCAGTATGTACTATCATAGAAATACCTACCATTCAATATCCAGTCGGATTTATACTGCTCGAAAGTGCCTTCTATTATTCTGTGGTATTGATATAGATACGTTTTATGGTGGCTCCACCTGTCGCCGATATCGTGTATTTTCATTTCGGCTTCGTCTACGCACGTTACGTTCTATGCGACTTGTATTGTCTATGCACTATGCACTCTCGTCTTTTGAAAGTTGCCAAAAATTGGCACATGCCACCCCTTTGGGGTTTCTCTGCCATAAGGAAAGGAAAGGACAGTTGTCAAAAGAAATGTTAGACAATTATTGGAGACAATTAATGCATCCAGCAGTAAAATAAGTGTCACAAGACGAACGAACGGGACGACGGGAAAATGTTCTGGCAGAACAATGATTTACAAAGACGTACGATTAATGAATTTCTTTCGTTAGTAATATTCGAAACGAAACGTCAAAATTTCTCACGTACTAAATCTCTCATACGTCGGTGTAATTGGTTTTCGTCGGCACCGGATACATATATAAAGATCCTCGCGTAACGAGGCTACATTTATATGGATAACGGGGCTTAGGCATCTCAAGATCTCATTAGGAAATACAAATCCGCGTGATTGCGCCAGGAGATGGCGGAGGAGTGCCGTACGGGAGCTGCTATTCTCCCGCAAAACGTTTAGCATATTTAACCTTGTAATACGAGCAATACCTACTCCTACTCTACCTCCTCTTTCCTTCTTCGGAACCCCCTGTGCACCCTTCATCTACCGGAGAACCAGCTTCGGATTAAGTGAGGGGCGTCGGCACGCGACCTGATTTATCAAACGTATAAATTTCCTACGAGCTTTACCGTGCCAAACATGTACGCGTACAAGGACGAATTCGCTGAATGGAGTTACGAAGGTTTGATTTTTCAAAAATACATCAGTTTCGAGCTAGATCTTTCATTTTTAGCATTTTATAGAAATAACTGAAGGAACTCTCTGGAACGTGTTTATTAATTTTATACATGGGAGTTATTAACGTATCTAATTGCGTAAGTGGTACCTTGTTATTGGACTACATATATATCCTGCATTCTATTCTCTACGAATTTACCGAGCGAATGAAATTCATGTTCTATAATTCCTACAATCTGTCGGGTATTAAATCAAGTCACTGAACGGACCAATAGGTATATGTATCCTATACCTATCTATATATATTATAGGTAGGTAGTTCTATATATATAGTTCTCTATCTGTATATATATATATTGGATCCCACGTACTGATTGGTTGATCCGATAAAATCTCTTGGCGAAATTTATGTGGAAAACAATACTGTCTCCATATGGGATATAAAGTATCCGAGGTCACATCCGCGCTTTTAGAAGCTGACGTTAGAATTTCCGGTATGATTTAACGATTTTTCAAAGAAAAATAGGTTAGGTCATATCGCCGTAAATGATACGCGCAAGTAATTACCCAAGATACAGTCCTGGTAATCAGCAAGCAATTATCTTATCAACGTGGATATCTATGGTGAGGATTTAATAAATTTTGTATTTTTTTTTCTTCAAAATATATCACCTCGAAATTTCACCCTAAATCGTTCGTGAGCATCGATCATGTCGTTCTCGTAAATCTTTATTATTTAAAATCGGCATCTCTCAGTTTCCGTTGGTATAATTCGTGGGACGCCGAGAGACGTATCGGATCCAGTCCCGGGCTTTGATTAGTCAATCCGATAAAATCCGCCATGATATTTATGAGGATGGGAAAATCCGATCGGAACGGGTAACGGGCTTTCTACGTTATGCCCATAATACCGTCTGGTATCTGGAATGTTGAGTAGTTACGTAGAGAATCTAATGGAAATAATATAATTAAAAAGAAATTATTTACATTTAAAATCCTTGATATCAGTAATACAAAAAGTACGTACCAAGTCACTAATAATAGATGTGTGTTACACGTTAAGGTAGACTTTATTTATTTTAATTGATTCCTATTTATATTTCAGGTATACACGAGTGACTATGGGATCTTCTGAAGAGCGTTAATTAAACAATACGAATTTATCTCACTTATTAAGTCAGGACCGCCGCTCTATGGGTCCTAGGGATCCGCCCATAAATCTTACCAGTTTCCGCAACACAAAACCGCCGGGCAGCTACCTTGGTATGGTTCCTCACGTATCTAAGCGTAAACCTCCCGCGATTCTGTCTGGATTCATAATTAATATGCAGCTTAGGAACGTCAAGTTACGGAAGCTCCGCCCATCGCTGTTAATAATACTGTCCTAGGCAGGAGGAGCGTTCATAAAGTAATAATTATTTGTACATGTTTTAGCGGGTGCACGAAAGAAGGAAAAGAAGTGCAAAGGAGAGGATGGATTTATTTTCCTGTCCTTGGCAAAAGATCCATAGTTATTTTAGACGCGGAAGAGCATCGGATGATCGGTAAGAGAAAAAATAGCCTCAAGGATTAAAGGGATGTTTGATGACAGAGAATCGTTGGATACAAGGGGTGGAGGGTAGAATTAATCAAAGACAAGGGATGTAAATCAAAATCCTCCAACCCACTGGTATCGATGGAACCCTACGGCAGGTTGCAGACCACCCCTACCTCTACTCTGCTCATCGACTCACTGGACTACCCTCGGTACTAATTATAGCCACCCTCTCGCACCCCTTGGACACTTGACTGATAATGCAGTCGCTGCATTCTTGATTTTCTGAAAGCACTGGTAATCTCTTATAATATATACGTTGTATATATACTAATTTTACTATACGTTTATTATATAAAATAAATAACCAGACTGATCCCATGAGGGTTGTTTTGTCCGTTTCTAAAATCTTGACTCGTAATATTTCAGGGCTGACTCACTAAAGGCGAAGCCGTAGCGAATCAAGGATCACATCAACAATCCTCCATTTCCCCATGCATATCCATGAGATGCAGATGCAGCGAGCTGTTAATAGTGCAGTCTGACGTTGCATCGGGATATAATGATCTGCATATCTGATTAGGTAGCCAGAACCGCCTCTAGAGCCTAGAGACTGGCTAACTCTCGGCAGTATAATGTATGCGGTGTAGACGCGCATCCCCCGTCTGCTTTATAATGAGTAAAATCCTCAATGCATCAAGTACTGCTGAATTAGACGGTACAGTGGTAAGAGTAACGTCATAGCAAGACTTGCTAAGGAACATGGAAGAATTTTACAAGTAAATCAATCCAGTAGGTGAAGCCGTGGTGTAGTCAGACCACCCCGGTATATCACGCGTTGCATGACAGACCCAGTGGCTACTGGGCTACGCCAAGAAGTGCTACTCGAAGAAGGTGTCCAGGTACAAGGGGTGGGTAATAGGCAGAGTGGCTCATTGGTCATCATTAGCAAGGCTAAGCCGTTGCCAGTTCTGGAGCCAGAGAGTATCAGCCAGGTCAGTCCTGTATGGAGGGAGATGGGTCATATGTAATGGAGGAGGTTAAAGGAGGATGAGGTTAGGTTAGACTGACTGAAAGAAAGAGAGAGAGAGAGAGAGAGAGAGAGAGAGAGAGAGAGAGATCAGGCTAGAGAATGAAGGATAGTAGAAACGAGATGGTGGATATAGTCAGCGACCAGGTGCGTCGCATTCAACTCGGATTATTCTTGAGCTATCACGGTGAATGAGTGGGGGTAGAGAAAGAGGAGAGAGAGAAAATAAAAAGGAACAAGAGAAAGAAAGGAGAGAAGACCCGGGACGAATGAACGGTTACCTTTGTCCTCGGCTTATCGTCGTGATGAGCACCTCGCGTCTTTTCACCGTAATGTGCTTTTAATGTTTATTAAATTTACGAGCTTTGTGCCTGCTCGCTTGACTGCTTGCTTTTGCCTACCTGGTCGTCTGACTGGATGCTTTCTTTCTTTCCTGGCTACCTAACCTCAGCTGATTATGCTTAACCTAACCTCGAGTCACCTTGTCTCTTAGTTACTTGAATCCCCGTTGTGCGTCTCCACCAACACTCTTTGTCACTATTTTTCTCTTGGAATCGTTAAATGCATTTGCCTCCGCTCTGACCAACCTTGAACCTTTGCTAGTTTGAGCATCTCGCTCGTTTGGCCTTTTGTTATTGTTGCCGCCACTGTTAATGCAGGGAACGGAGCTGGGGTCGTTAAAATTTTTATTCGCTCTTACATACGAATTTTAAATTAAACTCAAAATACCCCCCGGCAGGCGCTCACCAGGTCTATTCGAGTAGGCAGATAACAAAACGCAACGGTTTAATCTCAATCAAAACACTGGGGACACGTGGGCTGTAAGAATCATCCTGGTGGTATCAGTACCATTAAAACGTGCCGATGTGGCATCGCCACGTGGCCAATGACACTATCAATTTAGCATCAAAGAAAATTTGAATCGCTGTTATACAAGGGTGAGTACAAACATCGTTCAAGAAGGGCGTTACGCTGTCACGCCTTTGGTCACGTGGCCATTCTATTCCCGTGTAGTGCATATACATACACTGTACCAATGTCGCACCCCTATCGTTCCTATCGAGGGTTGGCTTTCGATAGGACACCATTTCATCCCTTGGGATAGCCACCCCCCTCCCGGCTACTCTTTTTATACCCGTCTAGCCCCACTCAAAAAATGTTCATGGTCATGTAATTTTTCATCACAGACTTTATACCGACAATCGAGTAATTCATTGGTATTATTTTTTTTACAGATACGGGCAAGGGGCGAAAGGGTGGATGGGACGCTCAAGGGATGACGTCGATAAAGCCTAAATCTACATTTCTTTCCCATTCTAAGACGTTCAATAACTCGTATGTAGACACTTGTCGAACAACTGGCGGCGGCGTCATCAACTATTCCTTGGGAATAAGTTTCCGTGGAGAGGACGTCGGCAGCTGGGCTCCAGGGGTGAGTTCGTTCTACAGCCCGGATACTTTATGCACGTGTACCATGTCTGGGACTTGTACGCATATGGATACACACTTGTAACCTTGTATGAATTTGTGACCTAGGTGCGGAACTGAGTATATATTCTATATGGCTAGAGCTTGCCAGGTACACGCGTCTTCTCTTCCATCGTACCTAACCTATATCTACGTAGCAGCTACCTCCACGCCATTTTCCACATGCTACTCGACTCTTGTGCTAATGATTGTTGAATCGCGAGGGAAAGCATTAAAGTCGAGTTTGCTGCGCTGTCGCCGTGTTCATGAGAGCGTTGTGTTTCATTTAAACAACCCTCCGCCCCTGGGTCTTGGGGGCGAAGACGCGAGTTTAAATGATTTTACAAAATTCATGCAACGCACCTTCTGCATGTACCTTTTTTTTTTATGGAAAATTTGGAATTTAACAGTGGGGTTGAGAAATGCTTTTGGTTGATAATTTTCTTCTGAAATTATGTAATATATTTTTTGAAATTTTACGCAAGGTGTGTGCCGATGCTAAGATCGACAATTTCCTCATGCTTTTTCATCACTTTATTTAAATTTAGGTTAGGTCACTGATCATCCCTTAGGACGGGTACTAATCGGACTTTATCGGTATAGGATCGTACCGATCCACATGAAAAATGTCCTAACGGGGATTCGAGTGTCGTCAGTTTGACGGGACGATAACGATAACGCAGAGCGACACTCCATTAGGGAGCCGATTTCGCGTTACGCTTGGCGTCGCGACGCCTGATGTTCAAACGTCTCCTAATGTGTCTGCGATCGGATCGTTACTGGGATGACTGGTAAGAATTACTCGTTTTCTCATCCAGGGATATTTAACGTGACTAAATTCTTGCTAGCTTATCATTTAATTCGATGACTTTCTTATCGGGATCGATTGGGAAATATAAAAATTTTAATTAGTAAAATCGTATTTTGAGAAAATATTTATTTCACTGTTTTTTTTGTCTGTATCCTAATACATTGTTTTATAATGTGCTTGACAGATTCATCTCGTTGGATGGCATATGCAACGTTATCATATAATAATAACATGGACCAAATCAGTTGGCCGTATTTACAGGCTCACGATAATTTCATTATTATCATGTAATATGGGGGAGCATCATGAACGTCTGTGACCTAATAGAATCAGGTATCGTGTGTCGATGTTTCGTGATAAGCCTAATAATAATATGCATATTTAGAAATTATAATTCTCTGGAGCAATTAACATATATGCTTTGCAATTCCTTACAGGAGCAACGATACAATATTTCAGGATGGCGGAAAGGCTGAAATGAAAAAAGAAACATATATACAGGTGTGGCTACATATTCAAAGGCATAAAGTCCCATTCCCAAGATCGTAAACTAAGTAGTAAGTGCTTGAATAAGGGCTGCCAGCAACCCCCTCCAGTACACCGAAAGTCCTCGCCATTTGCAACGAGCCCAATAGCCACTCGCATATATATTTTAATCGAAAAGTTTTTCTCATTTCTCCTGTCAAACTCCCGCTAAGATAATTTAATTTCTGTCCCTTCCAAGCTTCGCTTGAGAACCGAGCCCCATTCCCCTGTAGGAGCCTGGTAGCAAGTTAGTAACCCCCCCCAGTACCCTCTTACACAGTCGAGAAGCGTGCCAACTTTTTTCATATTCCAATTAGAATATTTTCCATTGATTTAGAGCCTGCGCGAGTAGGTATTAACGGTTTAATCCAGCAATAAATTTACAGTGTCGATGCCTTGGAGACCCTCTCTCGGCCTGGAAAATCTCTTTGGACCACCACCAGTGCAGGAAGTGCCACCACCGGGAGTTAACGGTACTAACACCAACTACCTTTGAGCAGGAGAGGGGGCGCCTGTCAAAAGGCAGGCAGGCAGGCAAGGCAGTGATTTAGGCAGACAAGTAGGCAGGGTGGAAGTCAGGGTAGCCAACCCAGCCGCACCAAGGGGTGGCGTGAACGACGAGCGACGTAAGTACTCGAACTGCGTATGCTAAGTTTACGAGTTACGGGAAACTCCAGTAATATTAATCACGGCACTCATCCGAAATCACTCGAAGGCATATAGCTCGTAAAAATGGCGCCGTACTATTTACGAGTCTTTTCGAACTTGTTTCAGAGGTAGCCGACGGCATTCATCGACAACCCCCCTACCGACCGCCTTGAACGACCCTGGTGACACTTGGTGTAAAGGGTAGGATTTTACGTAGTTACCACAATTCATGACTGGCGACCAGTGCGATGCAGTCGAAACGGTCTGGCACTCTTTATCCCCTTTGGATACGTGATGCGAGAAGAATCGAAGATGAAAAAAGAAGAGACGAGTCGGAGACAGTGACGGTGATTTTCTTGAGAATAAGTATTAAAGGCAGTGGGGGGGGGGGAGGCGGTTCATTTTTTCATTTTTTTTTATTCATCCCCAATAGGAAAAACAGGGGTGGCTTCTGGACGATTCCAAAGAACTCAAGGACTTGGAATGAAGACGAAACGAAGGAACATAACGATGGGGCCTGATAGTAACAGTCAGGTTAGACGGATAGACAGAGGGGATGCTGGGGACTGATATTAGGATGAGATGAGCTGTACGTATATATATATACAGAAGTCAGATAAAAATGAATGAGAATGATATTGCCGTGGGGTTGGGTACCAAGGAAAAGGGGGTCGAAGGGCGAAGGGGGAGAAGAGAGTGAAGCAAAGAAGGAAAGCAGAAATGGGAGGAAAGTTGGCGGCGCGATGAGGAGGAGGACAGCGTTAGGGGTTGGTTGGTCCTGGCCTATAGGGCGGAATGGAAGACGGAAGATAAACATGGCCGGATAGCAAATGTAGGAGCGATAAAACGATATGAAAATCCTACAGGCAGATATAAAAGTGTTGTTCGGGCGCTCCCTTCCTCGCAATCGCACTCACAATCACCGCTCCTGCTCTTCTACGGTTCTACATTATTACCCGGGACCACCACCCCTTACGTACTCATCCCTTTCTACTCTCTTGTTTTCTCTATATCTTACCGACCGAGACTCTTCCTGCCATTCTGGTCTTCATCTTCCTGTTTCCTTGCTCTCTATTGAATATTCAGTTTTAGAAATTTTGTATCGAAAAGCTGAAAATATTTGGAGAAAGAAAAAGTGAAGATTCGAATAACAATCAATTTCGACGATCGACCAATTTCGGAATTGTGCTGGAAAATTAATTAGTTTCACAACCGGAAGTCGGAATGGTATACCACAAATAGCTTCCTGTTGGGGTTATTACGTCGCTCTACATCGAGAAAGGGGTAGGCATTTTGATATTTGACGAGATTGCGGCTCGTAGCGGCGAACGAAACGACGGTTGCCCACAGCTCGGGTTGCCATCTATCGCGTTTTATTGGTTTTACAATAAAAATCGCAGGTATAATAATGCCGAATGTTTTTCCATTTTCCCTGTATGATGTAGCTTCGACGCCATCTTGGAATCCTACACAACAGTCCTACCACCTACTGGAAGTACAAATCTGTACGTGCGTAACGTGCATACCTATATCCCGTACATAAATACGGTGGTAGTACTGTGGCATGTCGGCTAGTAACAGTAAATCCCGCGGGTGGCGCCCTCGTGGTCGAGGCATAAAAATGTCGCAGGACGATATCTACGCCGATAGGATCACCGCCGATTGTTGCCGGATTGCCTTTCTCTATTTGCCTCTCGGCACTTTTCCGTTAAACCTATGGGCACACCGGACCCAACCTAACCTGACATCTCCCGCGATCCCTTGGTCGACGGTTAAAATTTGAATTTTTCTCCAATCTGAAAATTCTCTACATTTTTCTCTCTTTACATCTCAAAACACACTTTCTCTCTTTAACAGGTCTCAAGCGTCAAGGGGTGTATGGCGGACTCGATATCATCTAACAGAAACATCCCTACAGAGTGACTACCCTGGACCTGGTCCTACATAGGGGATGATGTCCCACAGCACTGGGTGACACATCGTCCGTGTGATGCGCATCGAATATAAAAATACACTATCACTTACGGGAAGACATCAGGGACAAAGAACTACCCTTATTTCGACATGTGTGCACCTATGTACACATGGATTGAACACCCTCTCGTAAGGGATACGTGGTCCAGCGAGCACGTGACGTAGAGACAATTCACTGATGTGACGTACGAACTTTGGTAAAGTCACACTTACACGTGGCTCACTCGTTTTTCCTCGGAATTGTTCGTGCATCTTCGTGGATCCTCGACTTTATTTTTACCTACAGCTTTCACGTTGTGGCGATCGTGTGCACAATGACAAGCGAATTAATAGAATAGATTCGCACTGGTTTTTGGTATAATCTGATAAAACAGAATGTGTCGTTCGATCGCGAAAAATATAATGAAATTTTATCAGTCGGTTTACAACGTTATCGAATCCTGCTTTTATTAAAATTTTTAATCAACCAGGAATCTAAATTCAATAATTTTGTGTCTTTTAAAAATTTTCCATAATTCAATAACTTACTGATTACCCCATAAGACAGTTTCCGCGTAACGCGCCGATATATCAGAGCACAAGTATCATCCCTTAGGAGAAATGAGTGTGTAGCGCCGAGTAGACAGTTGGCGAAAGTAAAACGTATAGGAAGGAAAGTCGAGTGTTCATTCGAAGAGTGGTTGTTGTAGGGGTGTGTATAAAGAAGGGTAGTGGGGCTGCTCCCTTTACGCGGAAACTTAATCATAACAGCCTGTTAGCTAAATGAATAGCCGTTAGGGCGGCGGCGGTGGTGGTGGCTGGGGTGTGGATGGGGCACTAGTTTGTAACTATTGCTTGAATCCGTATCCCCTACCATTTCGTTACGCTCGGTAGCATCATCCCCTGTTGAGAAAGGAAAGGCACCCTTATTAAATTAATCCATCGTTTACTAAATTGATTCCAAGTGTCCTTCGACTGCGTGGATCGGTTAGCGAGACTCGTGCACTGTAGCACAATTGACTATAGTAGGACGTACTTAATTCTTGATACAATTTTACTGTAGTGTTAATAGATTTACTATATCTTATCATACGTATATATATCTATACCGCGTTTTAATGTAAACGGATACATACTGCTGCAGTAAAATCAAAACGTGAGGTATTATCTAGGACAGACTATAGTGGAATCCTCACTTAGTTATCCGTCGTACGACATGAGGATCCCTCCCAAATGGGGGGGTGGATCTCGTCGAGCCAATCTTTTATCCCTCCGGTTCGGCTTTTATCCTCGACTTATTGAAAAGCCAACCCTCTCGAGTGGATCGCGATTGTTTCGTTTCCGGCAACCCCTGCCGAGGAGTGATCTCGAAGAATTGAAAGACGGTCCAGTATTTCGATAAAAGTGGAGGAGAGCGACGGTACCACTGTGTATAGGAGGTAGGAAGCCAGGGTAGCAACCCCCAATAAGAAAGACAGAGTTGGCGCCGTGGTTCTACCGCCATAATCGGATCGACGAGGACTGCTGAGCGTCCCGACGCTTCGAGAGGAAATTCAATCAGAGGTCCCGGCGACGCCGACGTCGGGGGGTTGCTTTCCTGCCTCTTAAATACGAGGGTGGATCGAAAAGTAACGGGGATTGCTTACGCGAGGGGTGTTATTGACGAACGGGGAAGAGTCTGTGGAGAAAACGAGAAAGTACCCTTGGACAGAGAGGGGGATGAAGATTGGTAAAAGAAAAAAAAATTGGGGGGTGGTACGAGCCAAAGAGAGAACGAAGGGGTGAACGATAGAAAGTTAAACGGACACACCTCCCTTTACAATATTGTATTGGCCATTTATTAAATTCAGAGATATTTATATTACACAAGCGGTAGATAACATGTATGTATAATTTATACAGTGCTTTATACAAGGGTGGTTCTCTACTTATAGCTAACGGGGCTTAGTCTAGCGTTTACTGTACAATGATTAATAGATACTCCTCCGTAGGGCTTGTAAATTAATATAGGTTACGCTGCTGAGTTTAAACTGTCTAGTGCAATGATTTTGCATCCCTTGGGTCCACTCACTATGCCGCCCTGTTCGATTTGCTTTATCGAAAATCACGTATGAATTCATCGTCTCGATTGAAAAAAAGAAAATATCTACCGAATCGTATCGTTCCCTGTCGATCGAATCGAGTGGATGAATTCTTTTTTTATTTTTTTCTCTATACATCCGTTTCTCAATGCGCGCCTCCGCCCGCGATCTTTTATATCCCGTATCTGACGTACGGGATACGCGTACAATTTTTTGTTTAATTAATTGTCAATTAAGATTTATCGAGATCAATTATAATTCCGCGTCAATGGACTTCGCCTGGCTAGTCGTCAATTTTAAACGCCAAATATCACATTCACGTTAATCATGTTATCTACAGAATATACAAGACATCATCCCTTGGTTACGTCCAATCAGTTTCTCTCACTGAGATCATCGTTTCTCCATTTATCATCCCTTATAAAGATACACATCAACTTCCCTTTTTCCTCTCGCCCTAGGTAGACACTGACCCAGGTCTCTCGTACCTCGTACTCATTGTCAGTGAGTGATCCCAGCGAGCGCAGAGCGTCCCGACGCCATTAATATCATGATTAACCCTAAAGCCGATAGAGGAGCTCCATTGGTAGCAGCCCCGCAAAGTGTTTTAGGGGGGCGGATGATTCTCTCGGAGTAAAATCAGCCGCGATGACGTACTTCCGGTTCCCACGTCGAACTGAGCGCCCTGAACGAGCGGCGGTCTCGGAGGGTTGGTTAATGGTGGGACGACGTAGAGTCGGATGGTCCGACGTGTGGGGATGATTGTTCACGAGCCAAGAGAGGGATGAATTTCCAACCCTTAAGCGCCGCCCATGGCTATATCCGCCAGTACGGTGGCCACGCCTTTTCAACCCCTCGCAGATTCTCAACAGCCTTCATCCCCATCACGGCCCGTACTGCTGCTCCAGCTCTCTTCTGAGTCTCTTCGCGGCTGTCTCCCCGTTACCCTCGGTCTCGGCGTCGCTGCAACCCTCTTCGCCTTCCGCCACGACACCCTCGACCTCCTCCTGACGCCTCTTCGCCGTCGCCATCTCGGCCGCGTGCTTCTTTCGCCACTTTGTCCGTCTGTTCTGGAACCACACCTGAGAACCAATGTTAACAATTTATTGTCCTGTGCGTGACAATGCCGAAAAATAAAAAAAATAAAATTAACCCCTATTTTTTAAAACGCGAAAATTTGTCAAAAATCTCAAATTTTACTCTAAAAAGTCACTTTTTTAACCCTCCCCAAGACACGTGACGTCACTCAGTCCCGAGTATACGAATTCAACCCCTAGGAAAGAATTTGTCCGCCTGCAATCGCGTACGAGTCTGAGATACACGAGTTTTTAAGGGTGAGAATATATGAAAGAGGTTAGGTCTGGTTGAGAATAGCGTGCAAGAGGGTAGTTTACTGTATTTCTAGGTATAAGATAGAAGGTCGGGCAGGTAGCGTTACGTTGAAAACGGGTCTCACTTAAGGTGCCTCTCCGCACCTATAAAGCTCCAAGTACATAGTGGGAGTCTGTGTCCCCGCAACAATGTATTTAATTAACGTAACGGGCGCCAGGGGAGTACGGGGCGCCACCGTAGCGATTGCACCCGCAAACCACCCCCTATTCCTCTAACCCCTGACGAAGCTATACTCGCTACTCGCTCTAGGACCACAACCACCCCCTCGCGCTACACCCTGTCAGTATAGCCAGAAACCCACCCCCCCTTCATCCCCCTGCACCGGCGGTGGCTTCCAGGCGCGCTCAATGGCCGCCAAGTCGACGAGGTTAAATTAAAAATATAACCGGAGGGGGTAAGAGGGGGCGCGAGACGCTAAACGGATTAAAAAGTAAACGCCTCTCGTAAAAGTTAATGGCTGCTCGGTTGAAAATTAAAGGAGCCCACGAGATAAGATGTCGTCCTCGGCAATCTCCATTACTTATTGCGAAAAGGGTATTGCGAGTCTTAAAAAAGAAAATAACAATGCATTGTTACTCATTAAAAAGGATATATCAACAATGCAATTGAATGTCGATAATAAATAATTAATATGTACTTTCGTAATCAACCCTTATTTCCTTCGCTTAATTTATATCAAACAAAAAATTACCCCTTCTCACAGCATATACGAGCTACTTGCTTTCGTGCTGTGTCGATGGCAAGGGGTTGTATAAGGGATGTTAGTAATTGTAACAGTGGTAGTGGGGTAGTATCGCGGTAGAAAACCGGATATATCGACCCCCAATATTAGCTGAACTGGGCCACAAATCTCGATGGCCGACAATTCCCGAGTTGGTTTCTTGTTCTTGACAAGGGGTAGTCGCGCCAGGCCCCCGTATCCCAATCGAAAGAAGAAAAACACCCCACGAGAGCAAATCCTTATCGGAGTTCTTTTTTTTCATTAAATCAACCCTGTTCGATACGATTTACAGAATTGCATTTCGTATTTCTTTTTTTTCAACGCGGATTAGTCACGCACGCGGTACCAAGGGTGGTTTTTCGATGTCAACCCCCCCAGCCCTTACTTAAACGCCACGTCGTTCGCTGATGCTACCGTCGCTGCACATGTCTCCCAACTGTTAGATTTATTAAATCTAGATTACTCGAACCCGTTTTCATTGTCCTCTAAAGCCAAGGATAAAACCGCAGTTATTGCTCGAAGCGTTTTTTTTTATCCCCCCGGCGACGCCCGCCAACAAGGGTCACCACTGTCGCTACCTACCACCGCCATTTCCAGCAGCCATCGCCTCCTACGATCCTATCGGCTGATCCTTTCGATTGTTGCGGGCAATTTGTTACGAGCAATCCCCGTGGTCCATATAAACCAGGGGAACAAGTGGACTCGGACTTTAATATCATTATAAATTACCAAGGGACGAAAACCACAGGAACGTCAAGGCGACAAACCCCTCGACCCCTTTGTCGATCGTTTAAATTATCGTTTGAGGTCTGACGTCGGACGTACATAACCTACAAATTCACTATACTGTATTAACCCGCACAAAACAAGTGCCCGACGTCTTTCGGGTTTGAGGTTAGACTTTCGTATGCGCGATGATGCATGACGGGAATGGGCTCTTCTCGTGCGAGAAATAAACGCGGGAGATTTGAATTCATTGAAATCTAAAATAAGTGTTCCAGAAAGGACGTGAAACTTTTGTGGAATGTTTCATGATCCGTGGAGAGTGACAAGTGTGACGTGTGCACTTTAAACTCTTCCAGGTCGTTAACCTCACTTTAACACTATACGAGGGACGTAATCGTATGTATTTCTATATACGTATGTATATATACACATACAAAGTGTGTAGATAGGTGGGGCAATAAATTTCAAACTTTTACTCGTGAACTGGTCGCGATACACAAGTTCTGCAATTTTTGTCAGGGGTTGGTCGTTCCAAGCCTCGGGTAAGGGGCAGAGGGGTGTAATCGCGTTCCCCGGAAGAGGGGGTCCGGGCATTTTGTTTTGGCTGCCAAGAATCGTGATCGCCAGCGCCACTGGCGGACAAATGGCGAAACGACGAGAGAGAAACAAGTCTGGTTCCTTTCTCTCGTGTTCCATGAGTCTGTGGACGGGTGGGTGGGTGGGAAGCTTGGAATGATCTTCCAAAATTGTAAGTAATGCGGCCCGAGAGAACCAAGGAAGACGGTTGGCTGTTGGCGATAATACCCTCCTCTGTATTCCACTCTCGTGCCGTTTTCCCATATCGATATGTTTCCCACCCCTCCCGCACGGCTCCCACCCACCCTTTCCACCCCCTCGCCACTACTCGGCTACCCGACGGAGATCAAATGGCTTCACCGATTCGTGTTATTCCCGATATTCCATTTTTATTCTGGAATCAAATTTCGCGGCAGAACATTTTATTGGCTCGACTCTGGTCGCCACCGACTTTTCCCAGGATCCGGGGTTTGGGTCCATCTTTCTCCCTCTACCGCTTCTCCCAAACCGCACCCATCCTCTGCTGTCGTCTTATCTCCAAATTTCCAACCCCCACTCGACCGTCGTCCTTTATGAAAAATATTTCTTTTATCGATCACCCAAAAATCCAAAACAACCCTTACAAAAAATTATTTTTTACCCTCACCTTCATCCATTCCAGTCCATTCCTTGTTTCGACGATTTAGGGGATTACAAGAGTTGACGATTAAAAATATATATATTAAGGGGCGTGGGGGTTCAGAGGGCAAACTTGCCTAAGGGTAATAATGGCGAACAGGGAAATCGATCGTAAAAGTAGAATCGGCCGGATATTATGGAGTCAAGTGCATGTGGTCCAATTGTGAGGGGGATGAGGTGCGTGTGGGAGGTGAATGAAGGGAACACAGACCGCCTGCTGCTGTGATTTATCACGCCACGCCACGGCATGCCATTGCTCTGTTGCCGTTTGACTATAGATATATATGTATATATAGACACGAACATAGACCACCATGATGATACATGAGCGTTTGGGGTGGGGGGAGACGAAAGGGGGTCGGAGAGGAAAATTGGGCAGCTCGACGAAGAGGCGAAGGGTTTCGTTGGTACTAATTGACGTCATCGATATTGATATCCGTCGACGAGGAGATTACCCCGCCGTAAACAACCCTGTACGCATATCCCATCCCTTGAACGGCACAGAGTATAGCATATTCCACCCTTGATGCGACACATCAGCCACCCCCCGATTTTCACCTAAACAGTTGATTTTTCCCAGTGACCATCCGACAGTCTTACGTTCGTAGTTGGTACAAGAGTCTGGATAAGGGATGACCTCGAAACTACCCCCTCGCGTACTACGTAGCGACTACCCTTGTTTTAAGATGATATATGAATGTTATGAAATTAAAAATTTTTTTAGGCTCTCTTAACTCGAAAATATCAACCGCCCAGACCCCCCCAGCGCATTTACTCCCTCATTGTATTATATCTATGTACGAATGATCCACCCTTGCGTCAGACACTAATGGTACTCCCGGGGGTGCCGTTGATAGCGAAAAGTCGATCTCATCGAGGGGTGAGTCTCCTTCCAGGTTAGATTTCACAGGTTTTAATAGTCGTGAATTTACGGCGGGGGATGCTTCCTGCGGTTATCGTCGGTTTCTCGCCAATAATTGACAAAGTGCGTCGTCTTGTGGGAGTTAAAAATATTCGATATACTCAAAAAAAGGATATACCAAAATTTCACAGTGTACCCAATATACCTCTATATAAATTTCAACGTGTGACGTTGGCAACCCTTGTAAATATTACGCAACGTCCAAAAGCGCCATCAAGCGTTTTTACGAAGGACACAGAAGCACTGCAGCGTCGCGCGTCGTACGCGTCACGGACTCATTTCCATGTCCGCCTATAAACGTAGCTCGAGAAACCATCGAAAGAAATAATGCTCGTCTTCCAGGGAGTTTAAGGGTTGTCCTACGATATTTTCAAATGAAGGAAATACAGTGAGCTTGGAGGAAATAGGGTACCGAAGGGGATATAGTAACGGTCTCCGAATTCGAAAAGGCAATCTCGTCCCGAGCATCGTAGATGGCGCCAGTGTAGCGGGTCTATACCCGAAGCACAGTGTACCTCCATATACGAGCTATAAGGTATACGAAGAAGTGAATCGACGCTTCACGAAGAAAATCCAAGGTAATTGAATACCGACGCCTCTCTCTCTCTCTCTCTCTCTCTCTCTCTTCTATCTTTCTTCGATTCTCAGCGAAAGCCATCCCGATGCCGTCCTTCTTTCACGTTCATCTGTACATATATATACACCTCTATCGCGAATCCCTTCTTCAGCGTCTTTATCCCGCCTTCCTGTCCTCGTAAGCGTTCCCTTCCTTATACCTAGTGGTCGAATCCTATGTTATACAGCCTCCCCCCCAGCCCACCCCCAGGGAGGCAGCAGCCTGGCAGGGGAGCGCACAATCCCGAAGAACTTGCCACGGGTCTGAGCCTAGAGTCGTGTTCCCCACTCGTGGCGCTAGTGGCGTCCCGACGGTGGCTCCCTCTCCCCCGCCCCATCACTCACCGACGCGGACTTGTAGCTTTCAATAAAAATGTAAATATGGCGGCGCGGAACGAGCCAATGACAGCGCTACATCGACAGCCCGCTCGCGCTTCCCTCTGGGGTATCGCTACGGGGTGGATGGGTTTGGGGGGTGGAGAGGTTTGTCGAGGATCGGGGAGAGGCCTTGATGTCTATAGGTATCAAGGATGGTTAGGGGATGAAAACCGAGACGGAGTCGAGGATCCGCTCATTGGGAGGGTTTCGTGTGTCTCTTTTTTTTTCTTTTTTTTTCTCTTTGCTACCGTCACCGTCCTATGCTCTCTCTCTTAGTAGATACGCTTGTCTGCTCTGTTACTCTCTTGAATTCTACCAGCTTCCTCTCACTTGGGACACGTCCCGACGCAGGGATGACGCAGGTGTCGCAAAGCTCGTCACGTCTACGTTTCGTCGGTACGCGGGTTCCCTATTTTTGTTTCTCCTACCCTCTATCGCTTGGCCACCCCCTGGCTTAGCGGTACGTGTAAAACCCCTCTCAACGAGGCGTCGGGACGTCTCTCTAAAGCTTTTTTCTTCTGCCTCTCTTGTCCCTACGCAGCGACTGTGGTGGTCGACGCCTCGTTAAGACCTTGATGGAGTAAAGCTGTTTTTTGACGGTTTTAAAATCTCGCTAACGAGCTACGACAATGGCGGACAGGATCCTTCGCCCCTGGTGTGGATCAACCCTTTACGTTATCACATCCCTTATCCACTGTCTTAATATTATTTTCAAATACCAATCCCCTATAAAAATATCCAGGGGGAGCCTACCTTGACCTGCGACTCGGACATCCCCAGGGCATAAGCAAGCTTAGCTCGCTCAGGACCAGCCAGATACTTGGTCTGCTCGAAGGTCTTCTCCAGGGCGAATATCTGCTGTCCACTGAAGGTCGGCCTCGTGTGCTTCTTCTTACCACCCTCGTGTTCTCCACCGCCGCCCCCGGCAGCCCCTGTCATCGCTTGCTGACAGCCGAGCTGTTGTGACACTGAAAATGATAAGTAAAAAAATCCCATAATACTATCTGGCATATCAACATTTTTTTTTTCAAATTAATCTATTATCATTTCGGTCCAAGCACGAAAATTACCCAGGACTCGCAGAACCACTTTCATGGTCATCCCTGGTACACAGGGGGATGGAAACAGCGCAACCAAAGGGAATCAAGGGCGACTGAGCCAGCCAGTACCCAGCAGGGAGAATAGCCTGGGACTTTAATTTAATAAAGCAATTTGTAACGGAATACGGAACGAGGCAATAATGGCAGACCGGCCTGGAGAGGGTTCTAACGAGCTGCTTACCACATTCCACCCTCCATTCCCAATACGCAAGGTACAGTAGGCAGTCAGACCCACCCCTAGTCGACTAGGTAGATAGGTACCTACATAAATACATATATAGATACATAGATAGGTACGCCCATCACTGTGATATTCATCCATTCATCCCTTACGCACAGAGCATCATCCCTTAACACCGCATATGGCAACGACGGTCGCGTTCTTGATATGGTCAGCATCTTTTATCTTTTTTCTTCCCTTGGAAAACTTTATCACTTTTATTTTCGTTTCCTAACCTATAAACCCCATCTTACACAAGGAAGGTCTTACCCGCTCTTTCTCCGAGATCTTTACGAAACTACCCCTCTCTCTCTCTCTTTCACCTGGAATATCAAGGTATATAAATATAAAGGGAGTAAGGGTTGCTCCCGGGACGCTCGTTTTCACGTGCCCTTACTTCTGCCCGATCGACGTTTCTTTGATATATATCATAAAATATTATATACGCTCACAGATATATAATATATCTGGATGCACGCACTGTATGTATAACCATGTGTGAGCGTCCTGCCAGCAGTTAAAATATCGACGGAATTATTCACGTAGGTGAGGAAAACCAAGAGAACAGTCAGCTCCTATAGTTGGTAGGGGTTGGTCGACGGCGATGGCAGGAGGGTGGTTTTGCGATATTGAATATGATATTCTAGATCCAACGCCGCAGCAAACAGACTACCACCGTTCCACCCTCTTATCCTTGATATATATATATTCACATATATGTATTATATATATCATCAGACCGTCGTTCCTTCCTTCCTTGCAGCCTGCCACATGTGTTACCGCGAGGGCTGATCTATCCTTTTAAAAGGGGATACCCGATCTTCCATGTCGCATGTTACTTTATTCGCGTGATTTTACGCCCTCTCATGGTTACCATAAATGTTATATGTCTACGATATTTCGTTCTCTACTTTTATTCATCTTACGGGAGTATACCATAGGCTTTATGCAGACTTTTTGATTCTTTTGTTTTAAGGGTTGCCAGGGGGATGCGATTAAATTTGATCATTTTTAACGTTACAGTAAGTCGATATCCTGCGGTGGTTTTTTTATGGATGACGATTGGGTTTTTCTTTTTAATAATTTTTTTTTCATTTATTTTTCAATTAATATACTCACGCGAATGTAATCGCGCCCGCCATGCCAGTGGGTCGCTAACTAATCCCTGGAGTCCTGGCCAATACACAGCAGGATGCCGTGGTTCTGTTCTTTGTTGAAATTGACCCATTCCTGGAATTATATAGGATTCATAACCAGTTGGAAGAGTATGCATTGTTAGAATAAAAAATTGACATTAAAAATTAAATTTTGATAAATTTTTAATATTTATTCAAATCTTGGATAAATTTTATAATATTAGTGCAAGGTCTTTGCTTTCCTTCATTATAAAACAGAAAATTTCATCTGCCGTCGCTTAGGCACTTATCTCAACCGGCAGACTCATGCAATAATCAATTACGGATTGATAAGCAATACGCACCACGTGTACGTTAATTAATTACGATTGGGATTAATCTAATCGAAACGGAACCAGAAAGCAATAAATACTTTATTGCAGTATCATTACGCTCGCGGTAGAACGTAACGCTAAATACCGAATAAAATCCTAGAATTTAATTGTAATTTGAAAAAAATAATCAGATTAATCAGAAATATTTAGTGTAAAATTTTTTAAATTCGTTTCACAAAAATTAGGTAAAAAATATCAGAGTTACCAACCCGAGGAGGCAGTGAAACCAGCATGCATCGCATAACGCGGTGCAGTTAGCGGTTGTGGATGAGGTGCAGGAGGTAAACCATGCGACGCAGAAACCGGTGCCTGAGGATGAGTAGCAGCTGGTCTCGACAATATAGTATCGATGCCATGCGGATTGCTGCCGACGGAAGTGATGGAGGTAGCCGGTGAGTGTTTACCACTTCCCGTGGGAGAGGCCTGTCCCTGAGGTTGGTTCCCGATGTGTCCAGTGATAGCAGAAAGTTGAAGACTCTGTTGCTGCTGCTGTTGCTGATGGCTCCTTTCAGCCATGGAGTGAAGGGCAGCCAGAGGTTGGCTGCCAAGCATGCCACCGCCGGCGGCGCTCAGATTAAGAAATTGCAACACGTGAGGCGAGGCTGCCGCATGAAAGTCATGAAGCCAGGGTGGCCTGGGCGGCGGCGGTGAGTGACTGGAGGGTGGAGGAGGCGAACACGAACCCAAGGACGAACCAGCGGACGAGCTTCTTTCACCCTCTAAATGATTGCGTCTATGAGCATCGCTCAATGAAGACATCGTAGCACCGTCTACGATTTCCGGATGTTCTGATCTCGCGTTCTCTTGCCCTACCAAAGCGGCGGACTCACCCTCGCAGTTCTTAGTCAGGGAGCAAACCATCTCGCACCACGCATAATTCGAAATTCGAGGAAAAATAGCCGGTGCGTTTGAGATTTTTTTTCGTTTCCCTTTTTATTTATCACCCCCAATAAAAATTACCCTACAACTGTATGGCACTACAGCACAGAATTATACGCTCGATATATTATTGGTCGAATAAATCACGATAATCGAATTACGGTATGGCGCTATCTTTAGAGATTATTATACTCCTATGTATGATATTAAAAATCACTGTACACTGTAGACCCTCTGTTCCCTTATCAATATTTTTTTAATAATATATATCCGTATTATATTTTCACTCTTTACTCGAAAACACCTTTAATCTCTGATAAACATATTTTTCAAGTCATCTTATACAGGTCCCACCACTTCACTGTCACCCAAAACTTCACTTATTCATATTTTCTTTTCTACTCTTCACTACTCGTGATTACTTTGACGATTTTTTGGCCCTGATTCTTCAACCGTCTCCCGGTGGCACTGCTGCTCCAGGATAAACACTCTGACGCACGGAGAGACGCCGATACGTGGGTAGAGACCAAGAAGCAGAAGTAGAGTTCGTACTCGGGCCGGAGCACGTCCGTGAATGGAATGCGAGTCGAGTGTAGCCAGCACAACCCACTTCTCGGGGTAGACCGAGTCTTTCTCCAGGTCCTGATAGGTGGGAGCACCGTGGTTATACCCAGTGGTGAAGTGGGGCTTTTAGGAGGAGAGCACACCAGCTCACGATATGGACCGTGGGACGGATGAACGCAGGAGGGCGGAACCATGGCAGGATTGGTTGTCAAGTACCGCTCCACCGGAAGGCGAACGTGCTTCTGGGCGGGGCCTCTCAATCTCGCGTTAGCTTCTTGTTAAGCGTCTTTCATTGTGTGTTTAAACTCGTAATTTATGATCCCGACTGAATAAAACAAGAGCAGCCCTGCTGGCCCAGGCTTCGCCTCTCTTGGCTTGGCTAGCGAACTGGACTTGGCTTCCGTCTATATGGCTGCTGTATACATATAACGTGTCCTATAACGACTTGTACCAAGCACTGGAGGGAACCTATTTCAAGAGTCTGATTCTCACTTTACCTACGACCACGTACGTTACCTTGGACATATGTGGATACTTGGTTCTCTCTGCTGATACTGGCTTCCTATCGCCTACACACTTGCATCCGTGCAACAATTTCTTGTTTAATTTTTTTTCTTCTGTAAATCAATTGAAAAATGACAAACATTTTTACATCATAGTAATAATGTGATCCCTGTGTCTAGCTCGTATGTGTTTTCAAAAGGTCAGACAATGGTATATAAGAATATTTTTATATTGCAAATTCAATTGTCCATTGGTAACAGAACTTACTGTTATCTGACACATTTATATATATATATCCATCCCTAATGGTATATTCGTATATACCAATGTAATTGAGACCTAATTTTACGGCACATCAACTTTTATTAACGACAGGACAAGAAGGAGAATTTTCGCGAGAGCGACAAAAAGGTCCCAGGTATAGTAACTAATATATATAACGAATCCGGTGCGCTGCAACACCCGGGTACAGGCAGCTCCATTATAATGACGTTCTATTATGACGACGATGACTATGACGATGATTATTGTGCAGCGAGACGAAATTGCTAGCACAGTCAGACAGTGAATGACCGGGACTTACTGATGCGTGGATAATCATAATCGCGAACCCCAACGTGTCAATTTGTACGAGCAATAGAAAACCGCCCTTAGTAACTTACCAAAGGAGCCCCTTATACGTATATATATTCCTTTTGATATACAGAAGTCAAAATTTTTTATATTTTTTTTACAAACCACGCACCCTGCGACTAACTGGATCCTAATTATTTCGTTGGGAATTCAAGCATGACGTATCATTTCTCATTTATTTCGATGAGTCTTAACCAGGCATAGTTACGAAGTATAATTATAACGTCGAGAAATTCACGTGTACGACCATTACTTTCGAGGACTTTTCCATCGCCATTATTGTCCTGTCGCTGCTACAGATCCTGACGTGAAATTTAACGCTAATACTGTCCAAATACGACAGACAGCAGCTTTTGACACGGATACTGAAAAGGACCAGCTGCATTCTGTTTCTCTGGAATATATATATATTTTCTGTCTATAGTTATACTCTGCCATTATATAGTGGACTAGAACTTACAGTAGCGTAGAAACCTTCGAGTCAACGAATCTCTTTTCCAGCTATCGCTCATCCTGTACACAGGATACTCAGTCGAGCGTTATATTGGTCCATTCAGTAAATTTGCTCCTCGTGACTCTGGCACGGGCTAACCTACTAGTATTCCACCCTTCGTTTCGTCCCTCGTGCTTCCCTTTCTACCAGCGGTTATTACCGTCAGTATCCCGCCAACACGGCCACCATAGTCACCATAGTCAAGGTAAATAGCGTGAAAGAGATTTTTGGAATATTTAACAGCGCTAAATAACCCGGGATTATATTTTCTTACGTAAAACATTGTTAACGCTCATTAAATTTTGGGGTTAAGGTGCGACTGTGATTCGTAGGTTCTTTAAAGAGTCTAAGGGCCGGTTCACACTGCTTGGAAATTGTAATATGCATAACCGCTGTGTACCCGAGAGTACCTGGTGGGAAAAAATGGAACTAAGAGACGGGAAAAAATTCAGGCCGATGCGTCAGTGTCATTTGGCAATGAGGAATTAATGACGTCGAGTCGTGGCTTAAATAATAACCAGTCGATGATGGATCGGTACTGTGCGTGCGCGGAAAACCGGTGACATTATTGCGGTTGATAGTTTCTAAGTTTAGGGACGTATTACCGATCACACGTGTCGGCAGATGCTCTTCTGTCTGCTTTTTATTATACGCGAGATATCGAGGAGGCTGTATATATTCTAAATGAAAATATAAATAGTTACCTATATATACAGTAGATACTAGGTTTTGTGTATATAAAAACAATTTAATCACTCACGATGACTAAACAGGTAATTAAACTGGGTACTCGTATATATACAGGGAACGTGGAACGAGGAACCGCATGACTTTTCGTATAAAAAAGATGAATTTTTATTTTTTTTCTCTAGCTGCCTACACTGACTTACCTCATTCAAAATGAACAGTCCAATGTACTTCGTTTCAGACAGATCAAAAGCTTTTGTGTCTTCGCTCAATGGGTATATACGTGCCCTCGACTTCCGCCGTTTCACGCACTTACAAACGGCTACGAAATATCCTGTATTCAGGTAACCCCGAATAGAAGGCCTGTAGGAAAGGACCCAAAATTTGGACAAATTAGTCGAGTGACTGCTCGCCCGAACTAGGGATCCGTTTTCGAGAAAAGACGTACGCAAGTAGCATTAGATTATTAGTATAATACTAACAATAAGTTTGACGTGTTTATGGGGTAGAGGCGAAACTAGTTAACTTAGTTCGTAGAGTAGCCGCTGCGTGGCGCCACGTTCTATTTCCTTTGAAAAAGTCAGTGTCATTTTCAAGACTGTTCATAGTCGATGGTTCCGATCGAGAAGTGCGAACGTGCGGGTTATAAAAGGTACGTCGCGCGATGATTCGAATATTATTAAAAAGAACGGGGCACTAATTTAATAAGCGTCTCCCTCTCTTCACGGCTGGCTGTCACAGCGCAGATGTGGCCGCCGCTCGATCCGTCGAGGCTTAATACGACGAGCCCCTATATTTCACCTAGCATTATCATCCTTTTTTTCCAAGCTCATTTTACGACCTGTCGACTGAGCATTAATAACGTCCCGTCCGCCTACAATAATATCGGGCATTTTTATTACGGGACACCTTTCTTCGTTCCTTCCTTCCCTCTTTCCTTATCTCAGTGACATGCTTCGCATCCTAGAAGATTATTCACGTGCGACTATCCACCTGACAGGCCATCTTAGTTTACCAACGACCGATTCTCAGGTACTGATTTTTATATTTCATTTCATTCAATATTTTCGTGCCTAACCTCCGATATCATTTATATCGAGATACTTTTGCGGTGTACATAATAATTTCAGGTTAGTTTTATCTTTTTACGTTCCAGGGGACAAAGACGGGGGGATCCTCTTCTCAATGGTGCAAGGACATCCGGTGAGTCTTTTCTACTGTTTGATTTTTACCTGGATATTCTTACTGAATATTACGATGACTATGGGCGACTGTATCTATTTGTATTTTTATACCTCCTCAATGCGTAGCTACCGCGTACAGCCTTGTGACTTTCTCGCATTTATCGAACCAGTCAAAAGGAATCTGGCTTCTCTATCCCCAATATTTTCACCCTCTGTTTACAGTTCTCAGGATTTATAGTTCAAGCAGTGATCCTACTCTCGTGCTAGATCGCTGGTACATGATCCCTGCTGAGAACTATGGAGGAAAAAAAATGAGTTCTGATTTAATGAAAAAAAATTCTTCAAAAACAATGAATTCAGTTACCTATATATTCTGACATGTATAAACCATAGTGAGGTGTTATCCAATGTTATATACACTTGAAAGCACGTATAACGACGTGGGACGTTTTAAATACATCGACGCTGTGGTAACTGCGTTACGCAATGCGTAAAAATCCTCGGCAATAAATTCCCATTATCCGTAAAACTTCGATAAATCAACGTCAACGTCCTCGCGGACGATGCAAACATTTGCGCCTGACGAGTCCTCGCGTAAATCCGTGATACTCCCTGGAAATCGACAACCGCCAATCGGCTTCATATAGAACGGAAATCCGTAGGTTTGCTTTATAAACCAAAGTCACCCTTTGACACGGCCCTGATACTAGTCAACAGTATGATATTACACAGCCGCTTATTACAAGCTACAATTAAAAAATGTGCACCCTAATTATTTTTAACGTTTCGTTATGCGTATACAGGGCGATCAAAAAAATGTTATTGATCATTTTTTAAATTTTAATTTCAAGAACTCCACCAGGTGTTAATTCTTAGGGAAGATTCTAAGGGTGGGAATTTCTTTTTTTACCACTAGAGTCATGAAGGGCAATGCAATCGGATACCAAGAGAGACGCTTGTAACAAGTTGACGTCGGCGTCGGCGTCCCACGCTAATTAATTGCATGATTAAACAGACAGAGTGAGCCCGCGCTCCTCCGCCTTGTACAATATCTCATTGGATTACAATGCGGAATGGGGTAGATAATCTTTAGCCCTTGTGCGTGTGCCATCCCTATGGTAGTCCAGGGGCGTGGCCAGTACGAATATATTGGTGCAATTCGAAATTTGCATCGTGGGATAATTATATATATATATATATGATAATAATAACAATACAATTCTATGTTATACATTAACATTAAAACAAATTTCAAATAACGTATCCAAAGTACCTTCGACTTAACTCCTATACGAGTACATAACCTATCTAACGCCATTTTATATATAGGAAACCGTATTCGATAGGTCGACTATAGAAAGGCTACGACTCTTATTGGCTCATTTGTCCCACGGGGGATGTATTTACATTTTTATTAAAAACATTTACAAGTCCACGACGGCGGCCGTCGCGACGCTCCCGTCTGACGCGACATTCAATTATCTTGGTAATCCCACAATTATAGTCAACGGATTTACTGCGTCCTGTATCCCTTCAACGTTAAGTCCTCTTTCCCGTAGTTGCTTCACCAAGTCGTCTTATATATTCCAAGGAGAGAATTCAGTGGTCACAATATATATGTGAGAAAAAAAAAGTTACTAGAACTTCAGTCCCGAGAAGTAATAATGACGGATAAGAAAAAATAGATACGTATGTAGAGTAATAAAATTTTATTTGACTTCAGACCGTACACCGAGTACCGGAAGTAGTGAAGATTTTTGTGACATTTCAGTTACGCGTATATTGGTACCAGCAGTGATGCCAATGTTGATCCTGGTTTATGAAATACCGGTGGGCAGTTGGTACGGGAAATGGGGAAGTATCGGTGTTATTTCAACCAATCCGCGTGGAAAATATTCTGGAGATTCGATTGGCCGAGGTTGGTATGAGGTTTATATCTGTGGGCAAACGTAGCGGTATAGATCGAATGATTGGTAGCCCTGGAGCAGTCACATGTTGGTTTATGTGTTTCCCACTAGCGTTTGTCCGACGCCCGACATTCTAGGGAATTTCACAAACTGAACGTTCTACGGGTATAGATATAATCGTATACGCGGTTCACAATACACCCTGCTATCTATTGATCTGTATTTTAATTATACAAGCAGGGATACCACGATAAAACCGTAGTCGCACTGGTTACGCAACGTAGACAAACTAAATAACCTAGAATTCATAATCTTTCTAGTGATAATAATCATATGAGATATTCAGCGTGTGTTTCTGAGATCAGACAGATCAACGTTGTGTAAGTTTTCATTGGTAGGGACATTTGAAAAGTCCCTATGCCAGTAAAGGCGGGAATTTTGAATATTTCTTATAGACCAATCACTGTAAGAATACACGGAAAGTATCACAGTATCTGACTTTTTTCTACCCTTAGGATTGCTGACTCCTTTTGGGAGATCGTCGTTCCTTTTTTTTTTCATCCCTCCTCGTCCTCCCCTATTTTTGTTGGTTTCATGGGTGGCATCTCACAGCCCTCTCGACACCCTTTGGTTTCCTCGCTCGAAGGAAGCCGCCGATGTAATCCCGGATTCAGCACTCAATTTGGTGCGTTACACAGCGGTTTGTACGCCCCAGCTAGCTTTCCTCGACACGCCAGTCCGTGGTTCTACCCTCCTTCCCTCTTCTACTCCGTGTAACCCTTGCGAGTAAGGGAGACAGAGGCCCCCACCCGCCCAACGGTAGAGACCGTAAGGGTAGGCGCAACCCCCGTAAGTACGGGACAGGCGTCCCCCGTCCGCATTTAAATTAGATTAGATAAGTTAGTCAATGCGGTATTCAAAGTAAAACCAGGGATTTCGTGTCGGGGCCCCAGGACTCACCCCCTTGCGGAGGGATGAAATTATTGGTGGTTAGAAGCCCCGATCATCCCTTTCGAGGATTTTACATTCCTGGAGAAACGTATCCATGGATATTTCCTCCGGGACCTCTCTCCATCACGATCATCCCTTAACTTTTTACACTTTACTCATTCGCCTCTCCCAACCTCCCTTACTTCGATTAAAATTATGTATATATGTTCACTGTGACAAATTACCTACATCAAATTGTAATATCCCATTATGATCGTACAATTTTTTAATATAGAATTTTTATTTACTTAGTCTATTCTCTCCATCGCCCCCCTTCGTCCCCAAGCTCGACCAAGAGTTTTCCTCCTCGCAAAAACAAAGGACGAGCAGAAAGAAACTCGAGCTGGCGAATGGCCGAGTAGCGCCAGTGGCGCGGCGGTGCGGGAGCCGCCATAAACAAGTGCTTACCGCAATCTAATGCGTCTGTAATGGCTCGAGCTCCAGTATCTCCCCCAACGGTCCCACTGGCTGGCGCGATTTAATTACTATGTAAATGTCGCATTCCCCAACCTGTCCGCCCTCGAGAGCGTACTCTCTCTTTGGTACACGGGGAGAGACCCGGGTCCTCATCTACCCAGCATCCTGTCGCCCGATGTCCTTAATTACTTTATACGTTATTATAGCCCAGGAACTTCGGCAACGACCGTGCGAGCCTGTACACTCTATACTCCATACAGGGTGAAGGTAAAGACTGTACTAGACTCCATTTCAACCCTTTGCACCCTTACTCAAAAGAGCTTCGCGCGTGAAAAATTATCAAATTTTATTTTTATTCCACCTCCTCCCCCACATGTCAACTACCCCTAAGATTTTTCTTACGCCAATAATATTTTTAAGGGATGATCTATATGTACAGCACCCTCAAAAAGCTCTTTACGATCAGGGAGTTGCAGTCGGGCTTAATTAACCAGTGGCCATAGCTGCATCCAACAGGGTCGGACCCAGGATGAACCCATAACGGATCATATATTCGCAGTAAACAAGTTACTCATCCCCGTCCTCGACTTCTACCGGACCCTGGATACGACTGTCACGACAATGTCATTGTCATCTGGACTAATTAGGGCTAAGTGTTCAATCTTGTCTGAATTCCTTTCCTTTATCGCCCTAGTCCTTCTATATCCTGTACATCCCCCGTCAAGCTTAACATCCCTTCTTGGATTAGTACCCACTGATAAAATGCTATCCACTACCCCTAGGACTTGGTGCAGGCGCTAATACACAAGGGAGAATATTTGTAAATCATTCCTCAAGAGTATTAAGATGCAAATTAATAAAATTTCGGAGACATCCTTAAACCGTTAAAACCAGCCACCAAGCGTAAGTAAAATTTTGAGGTTAAAAAAAATGTAATTGTTTTCTCTATACCGTAAGATATAACGTATTGATTCTAGGCAGAGAAGCGAAGGATAAGAGAATAGCGGAATGAAAAAGGATCCTATCCAAAGGAGGTCCTTGACCGATCGGATAGGGGAAAACAATTTAATCGAAGACCCTCAGGAAAATACAGATGGCCTGGCCTGTCCGCAGTGGTCCGATAATGTGGCATCGAAAGAGGCTCCCAACTCGCCACGGCCAGTTTGTCAGATCCTGATGTACCTAAGAGGGTCCCTGGCTCCTTTTCAGGACAATTTGTCTCGCGCACGCACAATGGACAAATATCGGACTAGCAGCCATTTCCGACCTACCCAATAGTCCAGTAAAGGAGACCGGGTGAACTTTCACTTTACAGGTAGGACAGGTATACAGGATACACGGTCGAGACTTGGATATAAAGTTCGGTATAACAGAGTATATATTAACTGGAAACGGACAAATTGAAATTGTCGATGAAAGGTTCAAAAAAATTATTATTTTTTTCAAGGAAACATCACCAGCAGATAATCGCAGACGTTATTTCATCTTGGCTCATTCGTCATTCCCACTACGGACTACAAGATGCAAGAAGATGGGCGGATCTTGTTTTTCTACCCTCCTGGACCACAGTTTCCTAATGTTCATCCATCTGTCTGATCTTAGCGATATCGTCTGATTAGATTCTCCGCTATCGAGGACCTGAGCAAATTTTTTTTTTTACAAGCTATCTCATAGCGCATGCGCAAAAAAAGATCATGGAACTCGTACTGCGATAAAGACCCAATTTTACGAGTGATACGAGAATTTTGTAATATTTATCATAGAGTCAAGATATAGGTAGAGTACAGCTTACAAAAAATTTTTCATAAACTTTCTACGATACACTGCGCCGTTCCTACGTGTTTATTCGACTTGGACGTATATTACCTCATCAATATTTGCGCACGGTACTGTACTGCAGTACCGTGATACGATAAACGTGCATCACCAGGTTGTATCGGCATGGAGGTTCGTTAATCGTAAAAGTCGCCGGTTTTAATCCAGCAAATGAAAGTACAAATCACGCAGAGTGGTCGGTAGTGCGCATGCGCAATGAAGTACGAATAATAACGAGGCGAATGAGGGAGCCGGGCATTTATCTTAATGGCGTCATCGTGATGCGGCGATTAAAAGGCGCCGTGGCTATAGATCAACGCCGGTTATTTAGCAAAATGTTAAACAATTACATTAATAAACAGCAGTCGGACGTAGACGATGCGGAACTGAGAAGTGAGCATTCAGTTAGTGTTGTTGGTGGGTTATATATGTGGCTGGATTTACGTATATAGTGTGAGAATACAGTAGCAACGCGAACAACCCCTACAGGAGAGTCACTATGGGTTCGTGTGAGGGTTGCGCCACGAGGGTGTTGTGAGTTATGAGTGCTCTGTGATATCAATGCATCAATTTGGCTAAACGAAGGATTAATTTAATAACAAGTCAGCAGGGGGATCGCGAGATGATCTATAGACAAGGGGGAGAAACATTGTGTATATACTGTTCAGGGTGAGAGAGAGAGAGGGATGAAAATTGTACGATTTTTGAGAATTTTGAGTAATTAAGTTAAAAAGATAATAGGGGTAGAAAGTGGTTCTTAGACTGAATTCGCCGTAAGGGAAGAGAAAAAGTTTTTGTCTCCAAAAAAATGAGGCTTGAATTACTGTATTTGTATAAGGGATGTTTTTTTCTTCGATTGCAAATAACAGTAGAAACTAATGAAGAAAGCGTTGGGCAGGGTGTTTGGTGGTGTTCGGATTTGACGTAAGTATGATTGAGTCGGCGATGACGCCTAAGGGTAGTAAGGTACAGGGGATGCTCTGCGTAAGGTTAACTAGACTCAAGGGTGGGTCTTGTTTCGGGAATGTTTCTCTATTTCGGCGCTGGTCTCTCGCCCTCTGAGCAAATGTAACGTTGCCTTCACGACGCATCATCTGCACGCCCTGGACCCGATAGGGGTGTCTCTCTGGAACAGCTAGGGGTAGCTGTGCTAGAACAGAACTAGTTCTAGGGAGACAACAGGGTGGATATCAGTTTCATCGTGGCGTAATGTTACTAAGCGACAACTGCTCTCGCACCCTCTATCTGTCATGCCAATTTAACCATCCTGATTCCCACCCTTACCGATTTCACGTACGTATTTAGGGGTTCGACACGGGTGACAGTATTTGATATGGTTTTCCTATTTTACGGCATTTTACTTCAGTGCTTCAGGCTCACACGTGTATATATTCTAAATTTTTTCTTTTCTTTTATATCTCTGCCACGGGAACGAGGACACCGAGGGAGAAGGAAGGAGAAGGAAAAAAAAAGGAAAAGGTGAACTGGGTGTTATTCACAGAGAGAATCTTATTAAATCCAACGAGTTCTATAATGTATCACTGCGCCCTGTCAAAATAATTTACGCGCCTTGTTTTATGGCAGTATCGTAATCCATGACAATGGAATTTCTTTCACTATTTCGTAAAGCCCGCTTCAAGATTCCCTATATCCCATTAGCGTTAACTGTACAAGCCCATATATAACAAGCGGACAACCAATACACGTCGTTACGATCGATTAATTTAAATAAATAAAGGGGAACGTATTAACAAAAATGGTGGAAAGTCAAGATAAAAAGGAATAATAATAGCATTAATATATTAATAAAATTATTAAAATTTTGTAGAAAAGTAATCGAATACAGTCTGGGATTAAACGTTGATCGATCGAACGTCGTGAGAAAAAAAATTATTACCACAATTCGATGCCAAGAAGAGTGTCCTTTAAACGTAAAGGGTCTTCCAATGTATAGAGGATCTGTGGCGACGTAGATGGAGTAAAAGCTCGAGGCACATTATATCCGTATATAACGTGTAGTTTATAGCGCGCCCGTAGCACACAGTGCAGTCAGGAATAGATGCCGGGTTTTATCCCCTTCAGTATAAACATGACGGGTTTTACTGTTTGACGTTTTGTTATCTAATTGGTCGTTACTCGTGCGCCGCGAGACCCATTCCATTCCATTCCATTCCGTTCCGTTCCGTTCGCATCGTGCCCCATTCAATTCGTGCCCATAACGCTGTTGCCCAGGCGTCATAATTCACCCCTGGCCAGTCACTGCATTTACTGCACCCTGCCCCTATTTCAGGAATCTTCAGTAAGGCCTCCCGACGTCCTTACGCCAATTTTATACCGATGCTTGGACAATTAACAATACGCCCCTGAAGTGTTAATCACATTGTTGGAAACGTGGAATGTGTAAAAAAAGTTTTTACAATTAATTTAATAATTACCCATTTCGCGCCTTTATTTGAATTTTTCATTGCACAGGAATAAAGTCAGGGAAATGTCCATACTGGTAGGTAATAATAATAGCAGTGATAAAGGGACTAATGAAGATAGCGGAAGTAGATAACCAAAGCCACATAGAATCACCGATAGGGATTATGATGATTGCGATGGTAATGATGACGGAAATGATAGGAGAAGAGTGATATACGTCACGTAAACCATAGTCGATACCCTTTCCTGTGGAGTCAATTTGAAAAATTCAGTTGGAACATCCAAACAAAAGAGTACAAGGCATTGGGAATTGTCAGACTTAATATGGCCGCACGTGGCAACTAATAAACCGAAGAGAAAGCAATTCCTGATAATTACATCAAATTCTCTCTCGGCATATCTCTCACTTTCTTTTTCCCTCCCATCCAGCCATTCGCTATCCCCACGATACGCTTTGACTTATTCCACTCTTTTTTTGCTGGCGTTCCTCAAATTAAACGAACGCCAGAACCGGGCTATTATTTGCTATGGTCGGTAAGAGACGCCAGAAGAAAAATGGCGGCGAGTACGAAAAGCGTAGTGGGTGCAGCGAAGGAAGGTAGAAAAATAAGAAAGAGTAAGAAGATAGACCAGGAGCGTGTAAGTAAGCAAGAGGACAATGGAAAGGCGAAGGCATCTAGTGGAGGCAGCCAGCCAGCCAGCCAGTCAGGCAGGCAGGCAGCAATATCATAAAGTAAGTTTGTGGCGTGGATGGCCGCCTCGCGTTCCTAATGGACAATAACTGCGATATACTGCCTCATCCTGGCTCGGAAGAGGAAGCCCGGCGACTCCCTCTGTTTCTATCGTAGGCGACTCTAAACGGAAAGTGCCATCGTGCCAGTTTATCTGGCTAAGTATCAAGTGCCACTTTGGCACTGGTTATTGCGTCTGTTTTCATGGCCTACTCTTACAAGCCGCACTGTTACACTGTGCCTGACATTCGTACCTACGATTACCTGCAGTGACGAAGCTCCTTCGCGCTGGGCCAAACGTCTTCGGGGCCGTTCGGTTAACTTCGGCTAAGATCGTGACTGGTATGACATCACGTGGCGAGACCATACTCCGTGTTAATCACATGACTGCTCGTAAGAATAATACCGGACAAAGTTATCGTGTACGTATTATATTATACTGGGTTATAGAAGACTGTGGTAAACACGATTATTATATTGCATCGTATTTATAGGTTATGTAACTCGTGCTATACCTGTAAACCGTTATGACGTTATCTAAAGCGTGTAATGACAGTTGGGTTATTTATATTCTCTGCGATATATATATCGGTGAGGAATGGACGAATCTCGGCAGTAGTCCAGGTATGCATTTTCTTTTTGGATCTAAAGAATTCGCGAGAATTATACCGAGTGGGATATGGCGTTGTACTCGTGGAATATCGGTGGCGCTGGATACCAACAAATAAATCAGGACTGGTGCCACCCTGCGTTCGGATGTCTCAAAGCTTTCTCGGCCCTTCCACCCTATCCGGATGGGAATCGATTGACCTCGTGGTTCTACGTGTCTTCTGTTCTCTGAGAATTTTCGCTACAGTGAAAAGAAAACTTGAGGTTATGGGTGTCGGGGATTGGGATCAGGTGGGTCGGCTCTACTCGACTATTTTCGGTCGCACTCGGGATTCCGAGGATCATGGGACGGGAACCGATAGAGACATGGTAAAAGAGAGGGCCGGTGAGACGGATATACAAAGGATAGGAAGAACGCACGTAACCCGATGTAATATTTTACGTAGCATCGGGACACATCGACGTTTGATATTTTTATGCGGTGGCGCCACTGTCGCGAGATTTACGAGGCAGATACGCGATCACAAAATGGCCGACACTAAATCAAATATGGTGCATCGGAAAACATTCGACATTATTATTGGGACTTTTATTGGTTCGATGCCGATAAAACGGACGTATGACGTAATTTTACGCGAGCAGGACGCTCCGACGTTTCTGGTTTTAAATTTGTATTGTATAGATATATGCATACGATTCGACAATATTGTATGTACACGGATGACTATGCGTTACGTATTCAATATTGCTACCTGCATGCTGGTGGGTTACCTGTATTTTTTTTCCTTTTACAGTCGGTCAATTTTATCGCGATACTACGCTCATTGTTTACAGCTGACCCTTCCAAGTATAAAAGTATCCTACGGAGACAGCAGGAGAACTTTTGGTGTTGTCCCTTTGAACATTTTTAAATTCCCAGTCGAACGTGGAATTATTGTGGTTTTATGGCTCTCTACGAGAAAAGGAGTTAACCTTTGAATTTTTTTTCTGTATAATTTCTCAAAAGTACTGATTCTCCCCTCCTGTCTCAATATACATACGTACCAGTTAAAAATACCCAAAACACGAGTAGCCCTGCCATGATTTTTAATACTGGACAAAAATTCACCGTAACATAAGCGTCTAACCTGTTTGTCGAGAATTCTCAAACAGTTTACGTATCCGTTGTAAGGGATGTTGGTATTAAATTACGATACTCCAGGGTGCAGTTCGCACCCTCTACGTTGCTACAGGAAGATCGAAATATCGGTCGTTACAAAAGGACTCGTCAACAAACAGGAAGTGGTTATACCATGCTATACTACGGTAAGTATGCCTTGCTAAACACACAGTAAGTATACCTTGCAAGTGTCATTTCCGTTTAGCTGGATTCAGTGGAAAAAAATGTGTCTCCAAAGGAAAGTTTCCTATTTCTTTTTTTTCCGACTATTATTATATATATTTTTCACCTTTTTTTTTCCATAAATTTCTCTTTACTTCCCCAGACTCATCGACGATGGCAATCGATGGCCCCGAGGGATTTCTTTATTTATTTTATAAACATGACGTCACGCCGCCCGTTGCACCAGACGACAAACGACACTGCGCAGGCTGTTATCTCAGCAAACACTTGAAAATATCGAGAATCTTGACGAATCCTCGTTTACTTTTTTTCTCTTCTATCTTTTCTCATCTCTCGTCTTTCTCTGCTTCGTCTTCCTACACCTATTTCTCCTTCTGTTGCAGCATCCTAAACAGCTCAGGATCTACAGGTGCTCCCGCATCCTGTATCGATGTCGCCGTGTTATTCTTACTTGGAATAATAAGGGTGACATTTGGGCGAGTATCCAATGAAGAGGAAGCTGCCCTGGGGAAATGAGTGGAATCATTCGGTAACGTATATATCATGTATTATTTTCTCTCGTTCGAAGTTTTAGTTACGCCATTATTATTATATTGGCTAACGTAGTAACTATTCAGATTATTTATAAGTTATCTATAAGTTAGGTTAGGTCGTCATTGATGAGACTATGAAAAAAATATTACAGGAAATAACAGAATGACGTCTCCTCAATGGATCCAACGAGTGAATATGGATGCGAGTATAAGAAAAAACATTTTAATCCAGAAGCGACAGCCAGAACGAGGACAATAGAAAAAGATATTCCTTTAAGGAGTCCTTTTGGGCTCGCGTTAATCTGGCCCATTGCGGCCAAGGAATCACGTTGGATGGAAGGATATGGAGTCTGGAGAGAGATACTATATCAAAAGGACTATAGGTGGAGTCCCACGTCGTTCATCCCCCTCACGACACCCCAGTAATAGGCTAATGTCCGACCGGAATGAAGGTTTCGGCTTAAACCTCCTTTTAATCCCTTTGTCGATCAGGGCCGCCATCAAGCCACCACCGGAAACACACTAACCGCTTGCTAGGTCGTCAGGATCCTGGTCAAAGGAGTCAAGAATGCCATTCATCACGTAGCCGGAGTCAAGGGGAATCCCTAGAAAATGCCCATCCTTCCTTTAGGATCCTAGAATGAAATACAAGGAGATGTTAAGGAATCCTGGTCCACGAAAATCTTTCAAATCATAAATCCATCCAGGACCTACTATGATTCAGGAAGGACGCGTTATCCTTCAGACTGAGTTTAGTTTTTAATTTGAAATTATTCCTGGATCAGTCATCAATGATGTCTCGTACAGTTACTTGTTCTTATAGATGAAGTTGGACCAATTTTTTTTATTTTTCTATCATCAGGGTCGTTCCTGAACTTCCTTGGGGGTATCTGTGTCTCTGTCTACTATCGCAGTTTGTTCCATTGGACCTGGTCTAATAACAATAATGAAGAAACTCAACTCCGCACCACCTTTCGACCCCTCTTCTTGGCACTAGGACTCTCGTTGGTTCCCTCGGCAGTTCCTCATCGCGCACCCCCACACCTTCATCCTTGGAAGAAATAAAACCGGAGTCGTAAGAGCCGGATGATTAATATCCAGCCGACAGTTTGTGAAGCGAGCGGCCAATAAACGGGATAAAAATACTCGTGAAAAATAGCGTGCTCATTAGGGGTACAGTCACAGATGTGACTGCTACTCCTCCTGCTGCTGCTGCTGCTGCTGCTGCTACTACTGCCACTGCTATTCCTGCCATCGCGAACTCGTCGAGCTCGGGGTTGAACGGCAGGATACGGATCCTAGGTAGGAATGGAGGGTTGCCATCAAGTTGGAGGAGTGGGAAGATTTATTAAAGTAATCAGGGATTATTTTAATATTCCAATGGGTGCGCGTACCATTCGTTGTCTTGTTGTGTCACGGGCGTCGCGTGACTTTTTATTAGCGGCGCCATTTTCTTTTGCTTCTCTACTATTTTAAAATTTTTTTTTGTCGTTGCTTTTTTACGTTCCACGCAAACAAGGAATATTACAGGAAACTTTCAAATCTCATCTTTGATCACGATTGCTATCCATAAATTTTATTTATTTAAACATTTCTCTTCATACCGATATTACGCATATTATAATGCTAATGTTACGTTATACAGTGCAAGGTAGTGATAAATAGTATAAATGGTAGACTTGACTCTTTGAGAAAAAAAATAATCTAGGGAATTTTGGTATAAGTCCTTTAGACTAAAATCCCAAGGATTTTCTCAATGAAATCCCGAAGTCGAATTTATGAATGAACTCAGCTAGCGTACGGTACGCACCGGGTGGTATTTCACCGACAAAGACCCTTTTTAGGGGTGGTTGCTTTTAAGGGGGTGGCGCACCTGTCCCAGTTATGCTACGTAGAACCGGTAGTAACTAGCATCCTCCCACTACCAAAAGATCCCATTAGTCGCGTTATGGGCGTTCAGCCCAAAACGTCACGTCCGCCGACATTTAGCAGTAGACACGAATCCGAAAATGTGTAACAAAGCTATTCAGAAACTCCGCAGGACTAAGGTCCTTTTTTTCTCTTCATTCTAGAGCAAGAACTTTACCGTCTTAGATATCTCAAACATAGACTATAAAAAATACCCTCAGTACCAAAAATTCAAGTCCCTGTACCATATATATAACACCACAACGCTTGTCTAAGGGAAATTCCTATAGAGTTAAATAAAAAAAATTGTATCTTTCAATTTTTCAAAATTATCCCTAATAAATTGTAATCTCAGTGATTAAGTCTAACAAATTAGCCTCTTCGGGTTTCCCTGTTGTGTATCATAGCTCGCGTCTCTATATCCGAGCATTCTGCGATGCTTTATATATATAAATACAAGCTAAATAATCGGCCGCCATTACAAGGTGTCCCTACAGCCTTTCCAAGGATGAAAAAGAAATCGACTGGATCCTCTGAGTGAAAGGGACTAACGACAGTAACCTCTTATCCAAATAAATAATCCTGAAAATTTCTAGATCTTCCATTGGATCATCTACAAGGGCGCATAACGTCGCGACGCATCTTTAGGGAAATCCAAGAGAAATGGACATCCTGCGGTTCTCAATGGCTTCCTTCGTTCCCGTCGACTCTGGCGCAGCTGGTGCGCATCCTGGCCAACGGTATCAGCTCCCTCCTGTAAACAAGCCATCTTATCCATCCAATACGGAAGTGGCGCACCTACCGGTGGACCAAGGTACCAACACCATCAACGCTACCGACCCCCCCCCGAAGGTACCGACCCTCAGTCAGATCCTTCGAGCCCCTTATTCTGCTCACAGGATACTTTTGTTATTCAGAATCTCGTGTGATTGCCTCGATTTGTCTTAAGGTGGGATCTCTCCTCATCCCCAGCCCTCTCGCCCGTCTCATCCGGCTCCTGCTTAAGGGTGGTGGATCTCCAGCAGGGGTAGCTGCCGCCGGTTTCTCCTGCCTAGCGAAGGAAAAGGGGAACATCAACCAATGGAGCGACGAGTTTCTCTCGAATCCCCGGATAAAGGGGTGGAATATAAGATTATAAGGGGGTTGGTTGTGCCTCTGCACTTTTGTCCCTCTACGAAATTTCCCTTTGTGTTTCGCGCTATTTGACGTTTTATCGAGAATCCCGCGAACTCCCCCCCGGCCCCCGCCCCTCCTCCCCCTTGCTCCCAAGTCTACCATACGTATGACATAGCTATATATAATAATTTTATTAGATAATTTAATCGATCGTCAATCACTGAATTTTATTGTCAAATTTATTTTCAAAAATGAATGTATTCAAAAAATCAACGTTGCACCGTTGACTATATACATATAGACTTATAATGCCTGTATACAAAATTACGTATATATATATGTCTCACGAGATTCGGTAATACCGTCTCTCATTTTCTCAGTGTTTCTCTCTCTCTCTCTCTCTCTCTCGTAATAATGTAATATATGTTGTGATCGATGGGGAGTGATTGAGTCGTAATATCGGCGCGCGGTATCGCTCTGCCATCTGTCGCGGAGCCAGTTATTGCATGTCGGTAAACATATAGCTATCAATTCATTACACTAGGCAAACTAATATAATAAGCTCCTTATGTCACCGAAAGTTACGCCCGAGTTGGATTGGACGCCGCGAGAGAGTTCCTCTTCGTGGCTCGATTTTCGGCAGAGAGATAGAGGAGAAACGAGAAGAAAATATAAGAAGATACAAAATGGAGGATATGATTAAGGGGCAAGGAAAAAGTACGGTATAGAGAGGGAACCGTACGTGGAGCCACGAACCGTGTATATACACACACACACACCATGTACCAAACGACTAAGCAGAAGACTTTAGCTTTTCTAAGGACGGTCAATCGGCCCTGGCGGATTAGGGCTATTTAACATGCTCCATATCCCCGTTATTTGCTCGTTGACGTCGTCCACGGGAGTCAATACAAAGCAAACAGAGCGTCGTGACGGTAAAAGGACTGCGTGGCCTATGGGGTGGCTCTGAATTCCGCTCACCCTATATATATACATGTATACCTTTCCCTTGGGCACTCGGTGACTCCAGGAGCGAAAACTATGCGAGCTAATACGTGACTCTGACAATGGTAAATGCATACAGCTGCCACTGGTGGCTCCGTCGTGGCTCCCAGGATGGTTGACAGTCTGGTTTTACTGACTGCTATATGGAGATGGGATATGATGCCACTGTTACTTTTTGACAGCTAGGTTAGGTACGGGCTATACATGGTATGATGGTGTAGAATATTATTTTATTTATATATGTATATGTATTTGGAGTGGGAGTAGGAGAGGGGAGGTACGGGTTGATATATACAGATATAGGTAGGTACTTTGGGGCTGGAAGTTTTTCTAATTGCCATATAGGTTATGTAAGAAATGCAGACCTTACCTGTTTTTTTGTGCAGATTCAAACGATAAATCAGGGAGGAAGCTGGTAATAATAATGTGGCAAACGACGTTAAATATGGTCGGTTGTGACTGGGCTAACAGGGAAGGCTGGGACTCACTCCAGTTTCTATAAAGGTGGGCCGCAACCCCCCTGTGTAAAGGGTGTGTCGTATTACGGCTAATATATGGCTGTGTAATTTATATTAATAAGGGTTAATATCGTGGCTCTGAATTTTTTCACTACGGTATACTTATGGCGTAAGCTTGCCGGTTCACTTATGGGGTAACACGTTAGGTTAAGTACGCGTACCGCGGTGTTCAAGTGTTACATAGAGAGTCTAGGAGAATTTTTAATAAATGCTAATTTTAGGTAAATAATAATTGACTGTGAGATATATTATTATGGAGGGTATGATAACATTTTTTTTTGTATTATTGTATCGTTTATATTGTCTCAAGTACTGATTACGGTTGTTGTCATGACTCTGGTAGTCGCTTGGACTGTCGTAGGCGGGAGAATTCGGCAATTGAATGTAACTTCAGCCAGTGGGTTTGATCGAGGCTCATGAATGAATTAGGGTAATTAGTAGAATCGTAATGGCTGCCAACTGGCAAGGCTATAAACTCACCCGTGAGCGTTTGTTCCCGTTCGGGGCGAAATACAGCTCTAACTGCTTCTCCATTGCGTCGTTAAAGCCAGCTCGTAGGCTTCGCCGGTACAATTATTTGACTACCTAATTTAGAGGCCATAAAGTGTTACCCCACTTTACACAGGGCATCCAAGACGCCTTTGTAAGGGTAGTAACTACCCCCCTCCGAAATACCAGTCAATCGGTCCATTAATGCTCAGGTGACTGACACCTGGTGCTTTATCAGCGTTTATCGCCTGTCCTGAATTGTTTTCACATAAAACTCCTCCTTGCTCTCGGTGTCCATGTCAACGAAGACTCCGTCACTGTGATTGTGGCGGGCGTTAAAAATTTTGAAATTTGCGTGAAACAAAAATTGTTTATATTCATTTCAAAATTAATCCATATTATGGTCACTGTCGTACACCGGGTATATATGAATTTTGGTTAAGTCAAATTACCAGCAAGACTTCAAATCCATGAACAATGACTCGAGAGTCTTTTTCAGTTTTGCCGGACGTCCAGAAGTACGCCGCGTCGAAGTTACTCTCGGCGTTAGGCATAAATTAAGTGATTAAGCGCCACGATGCGAGTCCCTCGTATTCCCTTGGTTCTTTGGATGATGCAGCTTTTTCGAAGGCTCCGCCTTTCCTTGCTGTCTGGGCGGTAGAAGTCCTTTATGGATACACGCCCTAAGCTGTGCCCTATGGAAACTTTCAGTACCCTTATGCGAGCAGCCTGAGCCATCTGGCGGCGCTTCTAGGTACTAGCCAATACACCTTCCACGTACATAATTCTCGAAGAGTCCTTAATGAAGAAGTAAAGCCGGACTCCACTTCTTATATATATCGGGAGGTAACATATATATTAATATACAGTCCTATAGCCAAAGTATATATACTCCTACAATCGGATATATTAAATGACGACGTTACGACATTTTACTATACATTAGCAACGGCGTTAATCCGACTCGAATTACATGCTAAACAGATAGATGAATTACACGTGCGATAAATCAGTTTAATGTGAGTTTATAGTATGTAGATAATTATATATGCTTATATGTATATTTTGTGTCTCTATCAAAGTATATATTTAGCTCTATGACTATCACCTTACTCATCCGTGCACCTAAATGAGGTTATGTAAGTTTGCATGGAGTCTGGCCTCTACCGTCTCTCTAATGTCGCTACTGGTTCGGCAAGGGGTCTACACAAGTAGCGATGCAACTGCAGCAGCCGTAAGGGGTACGCACAATGAAAGTACACCCTTAGGTGTGGGTGGCTATCTGCAAATGAGGTTCGCGCTCCCGCGGACTCGGTTAGATTACGCGAGAGGAAGCGAGAGGGCACGATATCCCTCGGCAGTGTATCAACATTATATTTTAACCCGGATTTAGCCAAGCTTTATCGCACGAGCGCGTTTATAAATACCAACTTTATGCTAATAAATCAGCGGGGATGTAGTCGGCTTAATATTGTTGCCAGCACGGGGTGAAAATACCTAAATCTTTCTTACGTTCCCCCCCTTAGTGCTTACCTATGTTTTGTTCCTTATACCGGTACTATTTTCTAAGTCGGGGTACGAGTGCAGTAGATTTTCAAAAATTCATAATCATCCCTTAGTACACCGACTGCTGGATAATTTCCATGGGATAATTACAGTTGTCTAGGAGTAAAAGCTGAGTGAAATAATTTTTTGAAATTAACAAAAATTTTGGATTTTTTTCTTCTTCTAAGGAACAAGAATACTCTTGTTACCAACTTCAAGTATTTTACGAAATCTGGTTAACTCACCCTCGACCAAGCTTATACGCTGCCTACACGCAGTGTTGAGATTCGCAAGGGGGTGAGTTCTTTGGACCCCAACCGACGTGTCTACTAATTGATACTAATGCTCCCTCGGCCGCAGTCTGTAAGTGCGTGTTTAGCACAGCCAGCCCGTCGCTCAACCCCCGCCAGATGCCGCAGCTAAACCCTCGATTAAGTGCCCTTCACGATCCTCCCTTTTGCCAGTGGCCCAAGGCTTCTTCTTCACTACTACCACCACCACTGGCCGCCAACAAAGTATCCACCCTTAGAGCCACTTACCTCGCACTTGCCCTTAGCACTGCGTTTTCGAGCCATACACCAATAGGATCGATGAGGCCTTTACTGAAACAATTGATTGTGCTACTGCGACCAACACTCGTGCTTTTCCTGGTCATATGGTTATACGAATTTTATATATTTGTATATATTTAGCATATATCACATACGCTTACACTATACCTGTACACTACGGCGTATTTTATTATTGTAAACTTACATTGTCATTTTCAAACGTACAAACGGACACCGAGGAACTGTGGAATTTCATCACGATCTTCTCGAATTGACCGCTAGGTGGCAGCAGCGGCGCATCCATCGCTCTCGCCACGCTGGAAAATGCCTCGCTGCATTATCGTGCCATATGATGCCTTATTACATTAACATAATCCCGCATAACTGGGTCAACGTCCCGACGCTCGGCATCGAGCGGTACTCTCGAGAAAATCAATAAATACCCTCAACCATTTCACATACGACTATCAATCCCGTCTTGCTCGTAGAATTATGAACTTGCGTATCGACAAGCGTAACGGTCTTTACAAATCTTTATTAAGGTACGAAGTACGTTCTGATTGGTGGATTTCAAAAATTAATTCCGTCTCAACGGATCGGTGTAACGGTAATTTATTTTTTCTTATAAATATTACCAAGGATAATTACATCTTTTTTTAGATGTGGCGCATGGGCTGGGGTTGGTATATTTTTTAATGCCGATCCCCTTTCCGTGGATCGTAAAAGCATTGAACTCTTGAGAATTCCTTGGGCTAATTTTTATTTCGAGTTCAATTAACGGTTATACAGTTCCAGGTATCGCACGTGAATATTATATGGGGATTATCGATCCAGGAATCCAGGTCTCTTTTTCTTCATGGGATTCTGGGAGCAGGAGCCAAGGAACACCAAGGATCGTTCTATGCAACGGGTACTAACGATTCCTTTCTTAGTCTTGGAGGCTGGCAACATTAATTAAGAGCCCTAATGACGTCGTAAAACATTAATTGGCTGTGCCACGTTTAGAGAGCCGCCACATTGTGTAGTATAGGGTTACGCGTGGCCTTTTACAAGTTTCTTGGTTATAGCAATGGGGTTCCGGAACACCTCCTACCCTCGTAAATCGATGCTGGGGGTGCTCTCGCTGATGTTGTAGGTAGATCCCCACCTAGCTATCTACCTTGGGTCTGTACCATGAATGAGGTCAAATCTCAAAATTACCTTCTGCATATCCCCCTGAGTCCTCAACATCCACCGCGACCCCTTACCCTCACCCCATATAATCGGAGCCACGAAATAAAATAATAAAAGTTGGATAACGAAATCCCTGTACCTATTTTCATTTCGTGCTGAGTTTTATTTTATTTTATTCTTCACCCCTTCCCTTCGCCTACGGCTCTTACTCCCTTTCACCCTATCCACTCCTCGGCCGGTCTCTTTTACTCTCTTGTATTTTTTTTTCCTTTTTACCTTTTTTTATACTCTCTCTCTCTTTCTTTCTCTCTCTCACCACCCGACCAGCGGCTATTAACTTTTACGCGGAGCGTTTACTTTTTAATCTCGTGGAAAAAAGAGGAGCCGCTCACTTATACTTTTAATTTAATTTCCCGGACCTTGCGCAGTGCTTGCGACCTTTCTCTACTTGGTCACATTTTTTTTTCTTTTCTTCTCTATGGGGTTGTGATTCTCGAAGTCAGTGGGGGGTGGTTTTCAAAGGGCTGCACCTATCGTTGCACCCGGCTGGGATGGGGTTATAAGTTCAGGCAGTCAAGAGGACAATAATATATACATATATATATATATATATATATAATGAAGATACCGGAAGTGAAATTCATTCGGAACATCATCCACTTTTTAATTCAGGGCCGAGTTTATCGGCAGGAGGCGGCCGCTGAAGCGCTGCCCCGCATATTTTTATGGGTGGCGCCATTACGTTTAATCTGGCGCAAAAATGCTGAATATAAACCTTAATATAAAGATGGCCAAGGGGATGGTAGCCAGGTTGGATATAGGAGTGCAGAGCTAAAGGGGTGGTTTGCTCGCTTGGTGCAAATGAAGCTCCGAGGATTACTACATTCCTCCCTTTTTATCTTCCTTGACTGTCCGACCTCCCACGTGCACTCCCTCACAATTTAAAAACTACCCCTCCTCACTGCCCTTACCTGACGGCACGCATATACACTTTTTTTATTTGAAAAACCCCCAATCCCCCTCCCCCTCCACCCGACTCTGCCTTACTACTCAAACCGATAATAATTTCTTGCGTTTCGCACCCTCGATCAACCCCTATTTTGAAATTTTGGCCTTATCCATTTAGAACGGATTGAAATAGTATCGATATATTATTAATTGGGAATGGAATATAGTACAAGATATATTAGCTGTTTACAGTGTGTTTCATAGTAATTTCCTATTGGCTGATATTCACACGGGATTTACAGGATCAATTCGTGATTGAGTTTATGTGTGTACAGCATCCCAGTATTAACTGGTTAACGTCGAATTATCGGTATGGTATCAGGCACGGTTAATTATTTAAATTCATTTACTTTTCTCAACTATGAACATTTCAAATTCTCAACGATTTCCCGCCATTTAATTATAGGTACCGTAGTACCAGTGAACGCCGAAATTCATGCGAAATCAACAATTTTGAGGTGTACTGTCCTCGAATTTGGGTTTAGCATCCCGTGATATCTCTACTATCGGCAAGCAGGGCTCACCAGGGCCAATCTGAGCCCAGTTTATGAGAGTCTATCGACAGTGATAAGCCAGCGGCGTGCGTCGGAAATTTCTCGCTTTGTTATCGACGACGATTAATGGATTTTCAAAATAGTTACCAGATACTCGTCTAGTTACTTTTAACTAGAACGATTACAGACCTGTTTCGATTGTCGATCGTTAACCAATTCGCCAAATGCAGTTGTAACTCTCGAACGGGGAATCCCCGGATTTAATGCACAGTGTCAGCGCGAGCCTGATTTTACCCTAGGATTATACCCGTGTCTAGTGTAATCCTACTAGAGACTGTTTTGCTGGGGGAAATTTCGAAATTCGCATAATCTTGAGCGACGTTCTTGGTTTCTTTTGGTTTTGGGATCCTTATTACGCAGAGTGTTGCATCTTTACACGTGGATTCTTCGCCAAGGACACCTTTTACTAGAAGTTTGGGGACACTGCTTCAATTTGCGTTAATCAATTGTTACAATAAATTTTACATTAAATTAACGATTTTTTGCAGACTTATAATTTTTATGGTACCTATTATATATATAAGATGCATATATAGGACATATAAAACAAGTATATGGTTAAGCATACATTTTTATGATGGTTCAGTATAATTTATGCTCGTGCATTCCTATGAGAAATGGTCAATCGTGTCACATAAATTCATGATAAAGAATTTTTTTCATGGCTTGCGATGAACATTGAAAAGTTTTGTGGAGATTAATTTGTAAAAAATTGTTTAATGGTTTTAAGGATGGATTTTTTGTATAAGACATTTAACCATTGGAAATCTGGAGAGGTTCACGTTACTTTGGGCAAATATGAATTTTACGGCCCTGGACTCGGCGGGTGCCGCCATGAATGTTAGAACATTATGACGGCTCTGCAGATGCATGAAAAACTGCGCCAGTCCTGAATAATAAGGCTACTTCCGACGCGATTCCCAATCGCGAGCAGGTGCGTCGAACGGTCGAATCGTTTTATTCGAAGAAATATCCCATTCTCCTTGTCATTTATATTCTTGTTATACTCAGGGGTCCTCTGGTCCTTTGTTCACTATGCGGGACATCATTTTATTTTGCTGACGACAGATGGATTCCGATTTTATTTCCTTATACAATTAGAATCCACATAGTCATAAGGTCCGCCATTATTAAAGAGATAAGGTTATTAATACTAGAGAAGATTTTTCTTAAGGAAAAATTTACGTTGAAACAATGAAATTGACTAGTGATGGTAGTCCTAGTGTTAAAAACAGAATTGTATGAGATTTTGAAAATTTAGTTTTTCTTTAGAGAATGAAAATACACTAATTTGTTTCGGAATATTTTTAATAATAATCTTACTTTTCGTTTGAACAAAATATTTTCTTAATTTCTTTATTTTTGTATTTTCAATATCGAGCTTTCAATGTGAGCACTTTTTGTTAAATTAGAAAATTTCACGTTTTCGCTTTAATGCGAATGCAGAGTGACATCTGGAGGGATTTTCCAGAAGCAGCACTGACATACCGACAGAGTAATATCCTGTGAGTAAAATCCCTATGAAAAAACAGGAAGCGTGAGTTACCTTCGAAGTTGTCGGTAAGATACGATAGAAGATTTTAAATAGCTTAAATGGTATCGTACGACTACGTAAAATGGGGAAAGTATAAAATCAAGTAAAAAATCATTAAATATATTTACGTGAGAAGAACGGTCTCTTATAAAAAGGTATCAATCAAAATTTCAAACCAAAAATTTATTTCCCACGCTTTCTGATATCCCTTATTTTTTTCCTGTATAGTACCACGCTCCATTAGGAAATTGACCCTTTTTGTCCGAGTACGAAAGAAAGTGGAAAAAAAAGAAGTACGAAGAAACCGTGCGAAAGAGTGCTAAGCAGATTGAGGTTTCAACAAACACAGTTGTCAGTTTGTCTCCGCGTGTTTTATGTCTCCATTAGCATTCGCTCGCACTAGGATTTATCTGCGGTTGCCACCCTTTCTAAATCTAAAGTTCCAGGAAAACCCAGCGTCCGACTTGTCTTCCGGTAGAAGAGCATTTGTATAACTCGCCATTTTTCCTATTCCGGCTCCCGTGACAGGATAAAGAAGAAAAAAAGATTAAAAGACAAAACGAAGGACAGATATAAAAAAGGCGGGAATTCTATCAACTTGAAAAGTGTTAAAACAATTTAAAAAATTAAAACTTAATTCTCAATAACGTACATATTTATCCCTAATCTTTATTGTTTGACACTTTGTTTATTAATTTCAGACGAAATATTATTTCTTATACGAATGAATATTTAGTCCACGTTTTATATGCTGAATGCCCATTTATCGACCACCGGAAAATAGCATCTGATTTGACAAGGTATCCTCTTCCGGTTGTAAATAACGAAGAACAGCACGGGCCTCGCAAACTGCCAGTTGTTTCAGTTCGGTCTGATAAGAATTATTTAGAAAAATATAAACACTGTCTTTGCGGGCTACAATATTTTATAAAAACTTTCTATTCCATACCTTACATATTTTTTCTTTCGATTAATTCACTTACCAAGAGCAACTGACAAATCGATCCAACGGATTTCGAACTGAGTCGACAATTTCCGGTATCGTACGTGCGCTTCCCTGGCTTCCATCCATTTGAAAATGTAACCTGACCAGAACCAAGTTCCAAAAGTGTAGTGAAAACAGCAACCAGCATCAAAATCTGAACCAGTTTCGCGTTTCGGTTCATGCTATAGCAAAGAAAAAAAAAAGTAAAAATTTAGTGAAGGTGCGTAAACAATTAAAAACAAAAAATAACACAAACCACCAGCCATGCACAACTTTTAAACCGACATCCAAAAACATTACTGTCCCATCTATATGCAAAATTACACTTCACGTCCAAAGCTCAATCCAAGTAGATCCTGAAGTTTGTCCCTAAAAAATAAAAAAAAAAACAATTCCGCACATGCCCACAAATAAATCATTCTACTTTTCACCAGTGCACGTAACGTACCGCCGTATAAAAATTAAATAAGTCACTCTATCAAATAATATATCTATACAATCCCCTAGATAATAGATCGAAATTATATTAATACAATCTTTCACAATTATTGCAATTACCTGATTGGGGTTGCTGACGATTCCCTGGAGTACTTCCTAACGGAGGTCTTCAAGGGTGAGTCTACGTCTGGCCAGAAGATGAATCTCACGGGCTTATATACCAGCGAGCAGACTTGCTCTCTGATCCGAAATGGTAACCCTCCTCGCCCACCTTTGATGGTTACTCCTCTGCGTTCGTCTGCCTCACCCTCCATCAGTACTGTGATCTAGCCAACATATATCTTCTGGAGAAAATATTATCTCCCAGGTTTCTATAAAGTCTACCAAATTTCCCTATATATTACTAGAATAAAAAGAACAGAAAGGCTGATCAAGTTGCTCGCGAAGAAATTTGCCTCGAATAAATCATGACCGAATCAAATAAACAGTTATTCCGTGTAACGTTATCAATTCGCAAACTTAATATTCGAAATTAACATTAATAACGATACGTCGATAAAGGATATTATTAACGATCTAATATTGACAATTAATTTTCTTCCGCGCCACTGTCCTCCCCTCGAGTCCGTTAATTTTCATTTTACTTCTTTCCAACAAATATATTTTCCTCCGTCTTTTCAATGCACCGTTCTATAATCCTCTTTCCGTCTGTTCATTTTTCATTTTTTTTTTTCATTCTTAGAGATACCACTACATAAGAGAATGGAGATTTTTTCACAATAACCAACGTACCATCCCACAATCCAGCCTCATCCTTTGGTCCACGTATGAATTCCTTCGCGTATTGAAAATAATCTTCAAGAGGATTGCGATCCTTTCCGAACAAATAGTGAATTCGCAAATAATAACAGATCCACCAACACATTCATCCAATACTGTATGTACCTTTAATCTTTTTCTCATCCTATTTGCAAAAAATAAGAATTCTTTCTTTGTTATTTATTCCTGTTATACAGCTTCTTACGTTTTGCCTGGCTGATCGGATGTGTCTGAGATCTTTGATGGTACACGTGTGTAGCTATGCAAATATCCGATATAAATATCCGTATGTAAAATTTGGAGAAAATTCTTCAAGGTATACTTTTATTCACAGCTATTGTAGCGGCTGAATATGGTTCTACAATGGGTCTTGGTAGAAATCAAACCAAGGGATCGAATTTGGCTGGCAGAAGACTTATAAAAAAATTTTGTTTTTCTATTCACCCACACTTTTTCATCACTGACCTCAAGCACGTAAAGGATACTGAGATTCTATATCGAGTTCTATCAAAGAGCTCATATATTTCAGTGAAATTTTCAAAACTCTATGGCTACGTTTACGCGTCTAAATTCTATCCCGAGGCCAAATATTAGTTCTCATTAGTTTCGTACGATTTGCAAAACTCACTTCGAGTGGGAAACGTAATATTAACCGACCACTGTAAATAGAGAACGCGGAAAGCCGGAGATTGATTTTATACGGATATAAGGTAAACTCGAACACTACTTTTATAAAACAAGGTTCTTTTATTTCGTACGTACATAGAGCTTGCGAGATGATAAAAGTAAAATTCCATACTAATGTTACATAACACTGTCGTAGCGACGCGCTATACTTTATTAAAAAATTATAGAGCATATTAAGTCAGCGCATTAGCAAGAAAATTAATAAAATTGAAAATCAAAACAGTCATTGGGAAGCTTCGTTCGATGATTTTGATTTTTTTCTTTTTCTATTTCAGGGAAATAACAGGAAAATCAATTTTCAGCTAGACTGATGATTTAAACAAATTTTTACAGCTATACAAATTATAAATACGTATACTACTCTAATGTGTAGAAATTTGATTTTTCACTACTGTCTTCTTGGCCAATTGTCACTTTGGGGATGTATATCGTACAAGGCATTTGAAATACGAAAAATAATGTGATTTGCCTGACGGGGAGTGGGACTACTGCTTTGTTACACTTTACAGGTTTACAGTGTACATATATTTTGTGTTTAATACGTTCTTTGTAACATTATACAGTTACGCCAACCTCCCCAAGGATCTCTGACAGCTTTTCAAGGTGTTTGTTAACTGATTTATACTCCTGCTGACTTCTGGCGATAAGTTGAAAGGCGTTCATGTACTCCAGTTCAGAAAACTGGGCGCCATTCTCCAGGACGCCGTTGAGAATCTCTTCTGGAGTCTGATAAAAAAGCTCGAAGTACTGCCTGGCATAATCTAGGGCTAACTCGCGCGTCATTGTGATGTTTGTCAGGGTTTGTTGCAGTGCAAAGACATTGCGACACATCCTCTGGATTCCACTCTCGTCGATCTTCTCTATGTATTGTGCGGATGTTATCAGGATCTTGGCTATGAGATGACCCAGACCCTCGAAGATGTACTGTAATATTTAATGTCTGGTGAGTGGAGCTTGAAGGAAGAAAAGAAAAGAAGCATTACCTTTGTTTTCTTGGGATGCAGAGTAGATTGTAAAGCCTCGTCGATGTGCTGAAGGACTCTGCTAAGTTCCTCGACTCTGGGATCTGCTTCCTGGGGATCCCTACCGTTACCACAGAGATGGCTGTACTCTCCTCGGGGTAAGAGGTAGTGGAAGCACTGAACTCTGACCTAGAGGAAATACTTTTATGAGCCTCTATTTAATGATTCTGACGTTAATTTACCTCTAAGTGGAGAACCAGGATACACGTGTTCGCAAGCTCATCGAATTCGTCGGCCACCTGCTGCAGGGACTCTACCAAAGAACCGGGCATTGGTGGTAAGGTCGTCTGGTTATCACCAGATGCATTGGCCTGTCTCAGTTCGAAGACCACGGATCGTATAGAGAGAGCGAACCATTCCATACTCTCCTGGAGCAAAGCGAGACAACGAAGCTGACTGACGTCTGATATGATTTCGTGAGAGTTTATCCCACCCTCGCCAAGGTTACTCGCCAGGATCTCTGCTTCCCGGAGATTTCTCTGTCGCACTTCTTCGGGACTTTCCTCTTCCTGAGTCTCCTGACGTCTCATAGACCTTCTACCCACTGCACCACGATGATTTTCATTTTTGAGATTCGCCCAGTTCGGCAGGGACCTGTTGATAATCATGTTTCGGTATCAGTCCGGGTACCTGAAGATTCTACTTCGTGAATCTTACTTTATAAATCTGCTGATGTCGTCGTCCTTGAGCCAGGCTGCGGAACAGACTCTCTTATCTTCACTATCTGGCTGTACTATACCTCTGTAAGCGGCTTGGCAGGTTTCACGGTAATTGTGCAGCACATTCAGTGCCAGGGTGCAGAAATGCTCCCCTTGTAGCGGCAGTGCTATCATTAGAGATCGTAATTCTGCTAAGCATTGCTCTACCTTCACAGTACTCTGAAGGAATACACGAGTTACTTGTATGCTAGGATAGGATTTTATGACTTTATTTTTAACTTATGGTACCTGGAGCAAAGGTCTTGTCAAGCCGATCTCCTTCATTAGTTCCGGAGATGTGGTAGCTCTCCAAGCTTCTGGACTCTTTGTGGCAGCATCTATAGTGGTAGCCACCAGGACGTGATGCCTACCTAGATAAACCTCTTTCACGTAGTCAGCGATAAAGGCGTTTAATGTACAAGGATTTCTGATAACAATATTAAAATTAGTTTAGAGTATTTAATTATATGATTGTTCTTATAAATGGAATCGATGTCTTACTTAGAACTGCAGCCCAGAGCTCGTTCAATTTCTTCAATAAACTCCATCATGGGTCTGAATATGAACGTTATATTTTTCGGATCTGGCTCGCACACTAATTTCTTATCGCCTGTAGCTTGCCCGTTTTTCTAAATAAAAAAAAAAAGAAAGGAAAACAGTGCGGGAGCAAAGTTAGGACATTGCACGTGTTATAAATTCTGACTTACCGACAGTGTGAAACTGCTGTAGCAATGCTCTTTTAAATAATTATTGAGCGCCATTGGATGGGACGAAGAATCAAATTTAAAAAGAAAACTGTTCTTTTGTTTCTGGGGTTTACGACGTGCGAAAAATGTGTTAATATCGCTAGTGGGTTCACTGAGCGTTGCTGGAGTTTGAAAAGGATCATCCACCATATTTTGGATGTCTAGGTATTCCGTGAGAAGCAACTGAAGCTGTGGACAAATATGATGAATAAGAAGTGATTAAGATTGTGTATCATTAGTTTAAGCTGAACTTACAACAGCCTGAACTTTACTCCAAACGTCAGGCATCTCGTAAAGGCGTACATCTAGATTGTATTTTTTCACTACGTTGGAGAAACTACGCAAAGCTGTCGAATGAGCACCAGCTACGAGTCTAAACTGTTCGAAGACAGTTTGAAGAAGTTCTAAGAGTAGTGCCTGGCTTCCCGAGCTATTATTGCTGGTTACTTTTATTTCAGTAGAATCAGTAATTACAGGTCTTGGTAGGATTGGCTGATGCTCAGCTGATTCCTTTATTTGCTTCGAGGTTCGAGCTATTATATTCAATAGCTCTGTTTGCATTTGTACTTTTATTGCCTGTTAATAAACTTCGTTCTAGATTGGATTCAATGTATATTAATGTTACAGGCAATAAAACTGTTACGATACCTCCACAGCCTCTGGTATTTTGTTGAGCAATGCAAGGCACTCGATTATGATTGCAAGAAAGTGCTCAGAATTCTCCTCTGGATTAGAAGAATCCTCATCCTCCACAATATTATTTAAGTCTTCTACGTTTACGTTATTCATACCCCTGTCAAATTTGAAAATGAAATATTTGTAAGGATAAAATATTAAATATAAAATATTCGTTCAGGATATTTCCTGTACAAAATTCACAAAGCGCTGATGAAAGCTGAAAAAACTAAAAACTATGCGCCACATATCATGCTATTTACATAAGAAACACGACTTACAGAGTGACCAATGAAGTCCGCCTGCTATAAATATAAAGGATATTTATTCCATGCAGATTATAATTGATTAACATATAGAGAATTTCACGTGAAGATCAGAAACGGATGTTTCTAAGTTTTTTGAGTTTGTTGAACTCACCTAGGTGCTTGTCCCGTAGGATATGCTGACATAACATCTAATAAAGCTCTTCGAACTTTGTTTCCTCTTGAATTCCGGGATTCGTTTCCTCGCTGAAAATCCCTTCCTGAACCTTGTCTCCTGAGCAGTATCTCTCTAGTAGATTCTATATACAGATGTTTACTCAACTCTTCAAGTAATTTTACATGGAGTTGCTGTTTCTTTGTTTCCAATTCAGTTCGTACCTCTCGAAGGGCTTCGACACCCTCCAAAGGTCCTTCACCCAGAGTTATGGAAGAGACAAGAAGTTGCGTAGCATGCAAATACAACTTTCTGTTTAAATAATGCTCTAAACGCGAGGGAACGTCCCGTAGCTGGTCTCTGGAGATATATTATGTTTATTTAGCAAGTCAGGGAGATTTTAAATTGAATTTCAATGACATACATCTCATCAAGAAGTTGAAGGACATGCTTGTGCTCTATACCCTCTAGCCATAGTTTCATTAACTCATCTCTTCTGCATCTCAACAACTGCTTACAGGCATTCAAATTTTCTTTTACCGCATGGATTTTTTCTCTGGATGCAGTCACCCTTTCGGACAAGGTACCAAATATCTACTCAGGCATATTTGAATATAGTATCTAATAACACTATGTTAAATCTTTTAAACATTACATTCAGAAACACTTGCCTTCATAACTTCGGTAAGATCTTGATCGTGTAATGAAACTAATTCATCTAGACGTTGATCGCTACGTTTGTATTCCTTCTCTAGTTTTTCCTTCTCTACTTCCCGTTGCTCATTGGTTTCACTTGCTGAGAGTGCTCGGATTACTGACATTAATAGACCACTCTAAAATATAAGGTTGCAAGATGAACTTATTTGAAAAAATGAGGTGTCAAAAATATGACAAACGAATACATTTCAAGTATAGAAATAAGGTTTCCTTATTCTATCGATGATTTACACGTAGTACTATATTATATAGTTAATTAACAGTGCAATAGAAAAATTGACAAAATGAAAAGGGCGCAACTTTTTATTGAGATAAGCTCCATTCAATAAATTAAATCAAGTGCAGATTCATTGCTTGGAGTCTTTTATAACCTTAGTGTAATGTGTTGATAAATATTAACATTGTTTTCTGAAGGAAGGAAAATTCAGTTAGGAAATGCATCTGCTTACGGTTTCTTTGGTGTGTTTGACACCCCGTGGGGGTTTCACGGGAGGCACAGTAGTCATTTTAGATGCGATAAATATTAAACCAAATTTTAATGTCAAGCGAAATGTCAAATTCCAAAGTAAAAGTGGGTGGTGCACTGCCTTATCACTTGAGGAAACACCTAGCGATATCTCTTCGGCACCCTTGAAAAATACAAATCTCTTAATACCACATACCGATTATCGATAAATACTCGGCTAAGTAAATGACAATAGCTCAACCGGATATTGCAAGAATTGAAAAAAAAAAGACCGGAAGTATTTCCAAGAATCTTGGCACTCGGCTTTTCAATTTTTCTCAGTTACCAAGCTACCAGGATCAACAAAATCACAAGTCTTACATTTTTAGTTACAGCAGTTCGCAAGCGGCCTCAAAATTATTTGTTTTTCCTTTTCGAAATTTCTTCGTATACAGCCTCAATGAGTCTTATAAGACAATTCTAATTAATTCGGCGAATATTCCTTCTAATGCAGGCAAAATGGTAATGTTATCGAAGCCTCTCGAGATTAAAAGTCTCTTGAATCTTGAGAAGAACTAATCATTTTCATCTCTAGCGCGAGTGTATATCCATGCATGTCGGCCAAGCTGGTGTACAAATGGGTAATTCCTGTTGGGAACTTTACTGTCTTGAACATGGAATTCAACCAGATGGCACTATGCCCTCCGACAAAGTTTCCGGTACGAACGACTGCTTCAATACCTTCTTCAACGAAACCAGTTCCGGAAAAATGGTCCCACGAGCAGTAATGGTCGACCTGGAGCCAACGGTAGTTGGTTAGTAAATGCAATTAAATAAAATTGAATCAGCTTATATAGACAATAACTCATTACCCAAAATAAAGACGAGGTTCGCGTGGGTCCATACAAACAACTGTACCATCCGGAGCAGCTGATAACAGGAAAGGAAGATGCTGCTAATAATTATGCCAGAGGTCACTATACCATCGGAAGAGACGTAATCGAATCCGTAATGGACCGAGTGAGAAGACTGACCGATCAGTGTACAGGACTTCAAGGTTTCTTCGTCTTTCATTCGTTCGGCGGTGGCACAGGCTCAGGATTTACTTCGTTATTGATGCAAAGGCTCAGTGATGAATATGGAAAGAAAAGTAAACTGGAATTTGCAGTGTACCCAGCACCCCAGGTAAACCTGAAAGAATAACCTATTTTTCCTTCAAAAGGTCATCACCTGACTAACCTTGATCGACTGTTTCAGGTATCTACAGCTGTAGTAGAGCCCTACAATGCAATCCTAACAACACACACAACAATCGGCCATTCCGACTGCGCCTTTATGGTAGACAACGAAGCTATTTATGATATCTGTAGAAGGAAGCTGGGAATCGAACGGCCATCTTACGCCAATCTGAACAGACTCATCAGCCAAGTCGTCTCCTCGATAACAGCATCGTTAAGATTCGACGGTGCTCTAAATGTCGATCTCACCGAATTCCAAACTAACCTTGTTCCTTATCCAAGAATACACTTTCCATTGGCAACGTATGCTCCAGTTGTCTCGGCCGATAAGGCTTTCCACGAGGGAATGTCCGTTGCTGAAATCACATCCGAGTGCTTTGATCCAGCTAATCAGATGGTTAAGTGCGATCCTCGCGAAGGCAAATATATGGCCTGTTGTTTATTGTACAGGGGCGATGTCGTACCTAAGGACGTTAACGCCGCTATTGCTGCTATGAAAGGTAAAGCCAGTATCCGCTTTGTCGACTGGTGTCCTACTGGGTTTAAAGTTGGTATCAATTACCAGCCACCGACTGTGGTACCTGGTGGTGATCTGGCAAAGGTATAAGAACTTTCTAAGATGCGAAGGATGAAATAATCAATGAAATTTTTACCTTAATATATTCATCTTTACTTGGTCAGGTACAAAGGGCTGTGTCGATGCTTTCAAATACAACCGCCATTGAGGAAGCTTGGGCAAAGCTTAATCACAAATTTGATCTCATGTACAACAAACGTGCCTTTGTTCATTGGTACATTGGAGAAGGAATGGAAGAGGGTGAATTTACCGAAGCAAGGGAAGATCTAGCTAGTCTTGAAAGAGACTATGAGGAAGTCGCCTGCGAGTCCGACATCATACCAGACATCTCTATGGAATATTGATAGTTCGTTACCATTATATTTCTTTCTTCGATTCTCTTACAGTCCAGGAGGAAAAAGGGGTTGATAAAAATTGCATAATAATAGCAAATCTAATTTTAATATCAATTGCAAGTTTTAAGCATTGAAATCCCTTCTTAAAGACAGATTGCACGTGAAGGTCCCTTGGGGTGACGTGCAAAGTCTAAATGAAAGTTAGGGTGTTTTTATTAGAAAATCTTATGGACTTGGGAGAACATATTTATTTTCTTCAAAATTCTACAGTACCTTTCAAAAGTGTTGCCCGTTGTGTTATATCCGGTACTCCGACTCGAATCGTTTATGGAACGAATGTGCTTATGGCATGCTATAATTTTTTTTAATTAATACTAAAATGTATTTGCTATCCTGTGATAGCATCTTTTCGCAATACTCTCTTCTGGGCACGAGTGATTAAGTTTTATCCTCAGAGGAATTTCTTGTTTGAGAATCCAAGCGAAAATACATTTTTATGGCTAGCAGTGAGGAGAATAGCATGCATCTGCTGTTCGCTTTGAATTCCATTTGATAATTTCGGTTACTGGATATAAAACAATTTATGGGTCACGTTAATATATTATAATTCAAATAATATTTTACTATCGTATACACTTGCAAGAAGGAGATTTTTGACTCGCCGATTTTGTGACCTTTTAATCAGGACTTTTTATATTATTTTCCTTTGAGAGAATATTGTATTATTTTTCCTTTATATTATGTGAATTTATGTGTAATATTTGATGTAACTGTCTCACTCGTGAAATGTGGATTAATATAACATGCATTTTACAAAGGTTCGTACCTTTTTATTTGATAAGGTTTTGCTTACATTGTAAAGATATATTTATAATAATTTGAACCCCTGTGTACGAGCAACCGGACATGTAGGAGTACTTTCCTTATATATAGTGATCAGGGGATGAACACGGAATGAAAGATTGTGGAACATACATTTTGACATTATGGGAATGTTAAGTGTACGTTATATGTGGGGGGCGGGGGCTTCAATACGCCGATTTTGCCAGCAAAAAGTTCTCTCATTCTCTCAGAGATGGCGCCACTTGTCTTGCCCAGGAGGTGCTGCCCCCTTATCGGCGAAAATTCGAACCAAAAAGTAAAGGAATTTTTTCAAAGTGGCTCTATCGCAATTTCACCTATACCAGCCTCTTCTATGGAGTATTCCAGCTTTCTGCGATAAGGGATCTTTCAAAATTTCAAGGAAAAAGTGCTAAACCCAGCCGTTTTCGAGATACAGCTATTCAAAGGTGCAATTTCGAGTAGTTTCAAAATTCAAGGATAGACTGAAGTCTCCTACGTAAAAATATGCTTTTCAAGATAAGAAATATTAGGGCAGGATTTACAGATTAAATAAGAATATCGGGTAACGTAGGGCTAAGCTAAAGCCTAACTAAGCGAATTCATTTTTTTTAGAAGGTAGTATTTATAAAGGACAAGCAAAGTCAGAATACGGTTAATATGGCAGAGATGGAATGAAAAATAATGATAGAGACAATGGAGCAAAGCAGAAAAGGTGTGTCGAAGCATAAGGCAAGAGAAGGAGGAAAAGGATGCTGTTATGATGGAATAGAGCAAGAGAGAGACAGAACTCATTTGTACTCTGGGATATTCGCAGAGGGTAAAAGAACATCAACTTTTATAAGTGGTTAAAGATAATTTATTCGACAAACGCAATAATGATACAGCATACGAAGTCCAGATTGTAATATAATTTTTTATTTATATCTCTATTTAGTGAATATATATATATTACGTTAACTAAAATCACTTTACCGGCACATTCATTTCACATATTCATAATTACTTAGCTAATAGAGATAGGCATACTTCATACAATAAAAACAATAATGATTTAAAATGAGATCAAACGTTCGTTCGCACATACTTTCCACACATTATAAAAATTAAGACATATATCGGCGATTTACTAAGATAATTATTTAATCTTGGGGCTTATCTGTCTTGTCAAGATGCTTTGTCAATGGATTATATCAATTTGGTTATCAACTTTTGTTAGGAAGGAATAGGAGATTCCTCTCCGAGTGTTTTTTTTTTGTTGAGGAAAATCCCCGAGTCCTGCGGCTTTCGCGCACAGGACTAGGGGGGAAAAACCTCAGGAAGGAAAGAAAGTCGGGTCGAAGGACAAGAAAAACGCAAAAAGGGGTAAGGTAAGTTAATCGCGAAAAAGTTAAGGTAAGTTAAACGCAAAAAAGTTAAGGTAAGTTAAACGCAAAAGGTCTACCCCTAGTCAAGATTCACCGCAACGAAAGACCGCGGGCGTAGCACCCAACGATGTTCTTGCGAGCACCGCCAGGACATCCCGAGGGACGATATTTGACGCTACAACCTCCGTCCCTTCTCCCGAGCAAGCCCAGGGGGTTAGACGTAAGGGACCGCGTCCGCCGCCGGCGGCGGACCCCGTCAGCCATCGATCCCCGCGCAAAATGTC